>MU226467.1:124019-149362 GCA_018584345.1 Thuja plicata
AAAGGAATAATGATGTTAGACAATTAACTTATGTTTAATGAAAGAAACAAGTTAGTGAAATTTACCTTGGTGCATTAAAATTAATGTAGATATTTTAAGTTCATAATTAAATGGATATCTTATGCATGTAAATAGTTTAGATAATGTTGCTTTAGTAGCGACGTTAGGGAACCTGTGAGGACTTAAGTTGAATAAATCTTGCATTCAAGTTGTAGAAAAGTATTTATTTATTTATTTTAGAGATATGAAGTACAATGGTGAATATTATTCTAGTTAAACAAAAAAAAATATTACTTGCATCTTATAGATATTTTATGTATTGTCCTCTCGGGTTGCCTGGCGGGGCGTTACAATTGGCTTCCAGCAAGGCTAAAGAGTTGTGGTTGAATGAATACAAGAATTGAGTGCACAAGGTTCGAGTGATGGATCCATTGCACAGATATATAAGCTAAATGCAAATTATTTCAAATTGAATAATTTACCAATTAGTCTATTTGATGTTAAGTTCCAACATAAAGTGACTATATTTGTTTTAAATAAGCGAACAATGATAACAATGTGCATGATATTGGATATCAATCTGCCAATCATGGTACACAACCTGCGCTTGATGAAGGTTCAGATGTGCATCCCAGTGGTGGAGGTATACATTTTCTATTCAAATTTTTATATGTAATTATTAATACAAGTAAACATCTTAAATTGAAATTGGTGTAGTAATAAAAATTTAATTGGAATTGGTGTTTGGATTAATGTAACATTTTGTATTGCAACTCCAGAGGATCTAGAGGTTGGTGTTCATGAGCATGTTGAGGTTGATGCCAGAGAAAATGATCTGGATGATTATGTGGCCATATCAGGTAAAGAGCTCCATGGTTATATTCTTTAAAATAATGAAATACTTGTAACAAAAATAATAAAATGTTTTGAATTTAACCCATTTATTTGTTATTGCAGAGGACCCCTTTTGCATCAGCATAGGACTACACATACATTGAGATCATGAGCATAGGACAGAACAACTGATGAGGGGGGAAATGATGATGGCAACGATGCTCCTCTTAGATTTTACTTAGATGCAAAAAAAAAAGAAAAAAAAGAAATGATTGTAATCTACCTTAATTGATAATGACTGAATTTTATGTGTCAATGGATCTATTTTTGTGTCATTGAATGTTCATGTATTATATATATACTAATACATCTTTATTTCAGTTTAGCGAGGATAACATAAAAATTATACATCTATGGCTTTTGGTCTTCTTTCAACTTCTTGTAGATGTATTATTTGGTATGGATTTTGTGTGCTTCAAAATCTATCCAAATTTGAACTTGTTGAGTTAGGTGTGTCATTTCTTGAAAACTGCCATAGACATCCCAAAATTATACATCTAAGTTTTTGTTATATTTCAACTTCTTGCAGACAAAAATCTGGTATGGATTTTCTTACAACTAAAACTCACCCAAAACTAGACTTGATTATTTAGTTGTATATAAATTTTCTTTGACTTGTTAAGCACTGCATTGGAAATCCCAAATTGTAAATCTATGATTTGCTCATTTTCAATTTTTTGTAGATGTAAAATATATTATGAATCTATCAAATTGGTCTCCGATTTTTTGGCGACTGTCATAAAACATACCCACAACTTATTTTTGTGTCTTCAAGGATTCTTGGATAGTAACGTTTTGTGGATACTTAGACTGTGTAACTATTCTCAATTTTCTAAAATTCTTTATAATTAGAAAACTGTGTTGGCTTAGTTTGTCTAGTAAAGTCTTATTTTATGTCGATGCATATGAGTTTAGAGCACAATGATGGAACATTAATTTATGGTTGGATAAAAAAATTGAGTTGGTCCAGTTTGTGTAGTACAGTTTTATTTCTTGTCAATGTGTATGAGTTTAGAAGTACAATGACTAATTGGATAAACATTTAGACCAGTAGGTTGGAAGGATTATATGTAGAATTGATCATTTTTAATTCTTTTCTAAACAAAATTTGTATTTTCATATTTATTGATCTCGTTGTCATTCTCTTACGCATTTTACTCATCTGAGCAATGTACTTTAAAATAAAATTGCAAAACCACTTAATTAATTATCTTTGAATGTGAGACAATAGCAACAGATTGCATGTTTCTTGCTGGAAAGGTCGAGGAGACTCACCAACCCTTGAAGGATGTGATTCTTCTTGCATATAAGATCTTTAATAAAAAGGATCCAACAGTTTTTCAATGGATTAAGAAAAATGTGGATTCCAATTGACTGATTTTGTAATATATTCTTTTTGAGTATGCATTTACTTAACTCACTTCCTCATTGTATTATGTTCCTTATAGTTAATACTTAAATGATCTAAGTTCTGATAGATTTTTTCTTTATGCTCTTTCCCATATTTTTGCAATGCAAAAATCGTTTAATGCTCTTTAGTATAGATGTTTTTGTAGATGTGCTTGGAATTGAAAACTTCTTCCCCATTTGAAATTTCATTTATCTCCTTTGATTTGTTCTTGTAGGTGTACTTGGAATTGAAAACTTCTTCCCCAAATCAAAATTTTTGACATCTGAATCTGAGCTACCTGAAAATTTGGACTTGATTCTAACAAAATAAATCCCCACCACATTTTAATTTCAAATAAAAATGACACACCCAGAATTTGCAGCCAAACTCTTATTTTGATATTTTCCCCTAAAAATGGGCTTTATTTATGATATTTTGAAATTTTGAAATTCAAAAGGCCTCCAATAGGTCGATAGGTATCCCACCAATTGCAGAGAACCTTGCCTTATTGTTTCAATAATGCCCTTCTTTAAAATCATCATTTCAGCCTATCATAAGTTAGCATCAAACTTAATTATAATTATTGAAGCTCGAGCAACCCAAACATATTTGAAGAATATGAAACTTCTTGAGATCATTGTCATTTGATCTTATCCATCCTCGATATAGTCATATAAATCCACTCCTTCATTGCATTTAGAATGTACACCTTTGTTCCAAACATCAATGCCTTATAATGTTAGATCATTGGAATCTCATGGTTATCAATATTTGATACCACTACTTTGAGAGGTATCCCTTATGCTTTTAAAACAATTACTATCCCTTTTCATCCCTAAGTGGTGTACTCTATTTTACATATCACTCTTTTCTATGTAGTAAAACTAATTGTTTCTTGGTTTTAAAACTGTCATGCATTTTAGAAACAAAGATATAAGAGATCATTCTCATTGATCATAACTTTGTGACATTGGTTATCCACTGTACTATGTCCTCCATACTTGGACTGTAAATAGAATCCATGAAGACTTGTGTAATTATTTATTTGATTGTGACCTTCTCATGTAAACAACTCTTCACCATATCTGGTGTTTCACTAGTTTTCCATGATCAATATTATTTCTCAACTTAGAACTTTTTGTTTGGATATATCAGACAATACCTTCTTCCTTACTATCCCACCATTCTCATTTTTATATGAAATCTTTGTACTTTGATGTAATTCATGGGTGTGCTACTCTGGCTTGGTTTCATGATGTTATACACTCATCAATACATTGTCCACTGCTTTCTTTACAATAATAACCAGTGTCTTCAAGTTATTTTCATGACTAGTTACAGGTTAATTTTCCCTTGATTCCATGATGAGAAGCTTCATCTAATACATGTCATTGATCATTCATTTCATTGTAATAGAAGTGACCTTTCACCTTTGTTCATTTTAATTGCATTCTCGATGGTACTTTTTTACTCTAGGGTCACTATGTATTCCTTGCATTTGTAGCTCCACTTTACTCCCTTGCTTATCAATGCCTCTCACTGCATCCTTTACTGAATCTCAAGGCCTTGAAACACCCAAACAATAATCTTCATCTTATACTCATGCATTCTTTGTTGGTCATTGCTACATGAAAGTGAGTCTATCTTCATGACATCTTTCTCTTTATGAGAGTATGTCTACTATCCCTCTTTTATTTTACTCATGCTTTCATTTTTCCATAACTTATCACTTTTGAAGAGAAGTGATAATGACTGTGAGAGGAGTCTTGTACTCTGTGGAAACAACCATGTCATTTTCTCATTTGTCTCTCATCTCATTTCAATCATAAAAATTCTTCTCTTTGCACCTTTTTCTTCACATTCTGATTTCATTATTCATCTATGATATTTCTTTAATGACAATGCATTGCTCCTTTGTTTTAAGTCATAGTTCCTTTTGTCTTGAAATCTTTCTTTATAGTGACGGGTCTTGTGATTAGTCTATAAAAGTGTTTCTCGATATTCATTACAACCATTATATTGTTTACATCTCATTATTTCTTGATAGATCTTTTCAATATTTTTAAGGCATTTGTCTACTTCCCTATGTCAAACATTCCATCTGATATGAATTTCAAAGGATTTAATGATCCTCTCCATCTGCTAATGATATTCTTCCAGTAGCTTTTGTTTCTCCTTTATTCTGTCTCACTGTCATGATGCCATTGCTTGCAATCCTTTACTATTTCTTCCTTGTATTATAACATATCAATGTGTTCTTTAATAGTGGATGTAATCTCTTGGCTTCATGTATATCATAGTCTTGGACTACTAACAATGGCTCTTGCCATACTTTTTAATGGTACTAGGATTGCTCACAAAAGAAACCATTCTTCTTTATGTTTCCTTTAGTGATCACTGCAGCTATATGACAGTGGTCCTTCATATATTTTTTGTAATATGAATAAAATTAAGGAAAAACTTCATTATAGAAATGATGACTTCAAACACACTATAAACAAATATGTAAATATGTAGACAATTTATTCTTGACTGAAACTATTAAAAATTAGAATCTTCTTAACTGAAAAAAATGATTGAAATATAAAAATAATAAAAAATAAAAAAGACTAACTATGGTATATATATATTTTTTAAAAAGTATTTATTTCTTTTGATTAGTGACAATTCAGATAGAAAACTTTATTGTCTATATCAGATCAAAGATGATTTACGGGACAACAACATTGTTAGTTTTGCTTTGTGAAATGTTGCTACTCTCCTATTCAATTTAATAATGAATGAATTCTCTCAACCTTCTCTCGCTTTGTGAAATGCTACTTCTCTGTTATCCAATTTAATAATGAATGAGTTCTCTCGACCTTCTCCATGAATAAATTATAAAAAGGACATTACTGCTAATTTATTTACATGTTGCTAGCTTAATCGCGGACAAGTAATTGGAATATGGATACGGTTTGCCCTCAATCACGAGCATTGCAAATGACATGAAGAGGTGAGAAAGTATCTAATTAGCATCTCTATGATTGTGAGTTGAATCTTCTGAGAAGGATCCCAAAAAACCAACTTTTTAAAGTTATAAAAATGAACCTAGGATCAACAGAACAAAAGAAAAAATGAGCAGCCTAGAGTAATAATGATCCAAAGGCAAAATATACTCAAAACTGGAACAAACAAGAAAAACAAATAGAACTTAACAAGAGAGCATAAATGCAAGTTGAATCCAAATTCAGAACTCACGATGACATGGAAGGTTAGCATGATCAGGGAAGACTAGGCAGTAAGAAGTTAGAACCAAGAAAACATAATGCAATAAGTGATGTAGCGTCTACGCTCCTCAGTTTAAAAACAGAAACATTCAACAGTCTTATCAAAACATAACACTTAACAGACAATAGAAATGAAAGCATCCATAATAAACCAGCGAGTATGAAAATATACTCACATTATATTTACAGATCAAGGACATCTCATCTTTTATCTCCTTAATCCCCAAACTGACCCACTAAGCTTGAGTGCTACCTATATTATAGACTTGGCGAGCTCAAGGCTGAGAGTCAAATGAGTAGTCACTGAGACTCGACAGGACTTGACTTGCGAGTCCTTGGCAAGTCAATTCATTGAGCGTTAAGACTTGCAAGTCTTGTGAGGCTTGGCAAGTACTAGCCAAGTCCTAAAACACTGGATTAAAGTGACATAGATCTCTGGGATACTTTCAATAAAAAAAAAAATAGTTCAATTGGATTTCTAAATCAAAAGTTATGGTTTTTGGAAGTTAGTTGTTCTACATTAGGAATGTAAGAGCATTTATGATGCATAATAAAAATATAAGTGGGAGCTACATTTATTAATCTACTCATGGTGCATGTTATAACTTATCACAAGACAGTTTTGAATGGATATTATGGAACCAAAATGGAGTGCCCAAGTTTGTGAGTGGATTATAGTGAGATTATAATAGGTGGATGGAATATGCTATTTTTAGCTTGTGGACTCATGTTGGGGATTGGGCATCGGATTTTGACAAGGGATTTGGGCGCCACATTTGGGTGGGTTTGGATGTTTTCCTAATTACCTTTTGATGTTTTCATATATCATTTTTATTTATTGGGTGCTTGAGATGGAGGTTCCATAGTAAGTTTTGTAGGTATTGTTATTCTACTAGAATTGTTGTAGATCACTTGTTTGTGATACTCCTGCAAGGCTTAAACTCTACAAGTTTATTGTAACCATTGATTACTGGAGATTACATTGAGTTTATTTAGAGTATGGTTTTTTTCATGTAAATCATTGTGTTATGGCTTCTTGATTTTGTGTTTATTTCCTTGTAACTATAAAATCAATTTGATTTTTGAACATACCCCCTCACATACATTAGTGTATGAAGTGTATTTCCCACATCTGTATCCTTTCATACTTGACTTTGAAATCAATTCATCGTACACCCTACATCCCCAAATCCACTTAATTTTTTCCTAGAGAGAAAAGTTTTCTTGTGATGAGTGGAGGTGGGGGAGGGTGAAGGGGAAAGGAAGCCAAGGGTAAAACTCTCTTGCTCCCAATTTGAACTTGAGGAGGTTGTAAGAATTTTTTCTTTCCTATAGTAATTTATATCACAAGAAAATCAACAAGAGTGGTAATCTGCAAATATTGAGGCATATCAGTAAGTTTACGAAGGCATGAAAATACTACATGACATCATTTCTAGGTTATGCCTTTGAACATGACAAGTATCCACTCACATATATCTTTATGGGAAGCATTGATACCAAGGGGAATCCCTAGGTACCTTATTATATCAGCTTGTATTTCCAACCAGGAACAATTTGTTGAAGCTGATGTCTAGAAATTAATTGTTGACAATTGACTTTAGCTTCAAAAGATACATAGGAAACCTCCAAACATTCTAAATTGCTCAAAATCTAATATGCCCACCAATAGGAGAGGCTAAATAATCTTCAGTTTTCATGATAAAAATCTTGTAGCTATTTCATAAAGGGGATTTGTCTGATTTGATTTTGACTAAATTGAGCTTATAAAGAATGCTCTACCACATTATACTACATAGAGAAATGTATTGAAGCGAACTCTTTTGGGTAAATCCTTTAAAGCTAAATAGAGAAAGATAATTTACCATTTTTCTGAACTTGGATTGAGGCATTGGAAAGTGAGGTCTTCATATCAGACTTAAACTTTGGCCTAAAGCTAAGTTGGAGTAAATATCTAGAGGAAATTTTAACTCAATTTGGCCTCAAGCTTTGCAATCTTACTATCTGTCTATAGTCTAAGGGAAAATAGGCAATGAATGGAAAAGGCCCAAGAAAGTGAAACAAACTAATGAACCTTGAAACCAAGTTGCATCAAGGAAATTAACACTTGAAAGACCTACTCAAGTAAAAGCCATCTTGTGACATACAATAATGATGAAATTAGGACCAAACCAACAAAAACTAAACAATAAGAAGCTTAGAGTAATAATGATCCAAAGGTGAAATAGACTCAAAACCGAATGGAAAACGAAGATAAATATAACTGAATATGAGAACATAAATGCAAGTCAATAAGAAATATACAACAGGTGCAATTCAAATATAAAACTTATGATGACATGCAAGGTTATCAAGGATAGACAAGACTAGGTAGTAAAAACCAAGGAAACTTAATGCACATAAGAAAGAAAGATGCCTCTGAAGCAAGCCTCTAATCAAAAAAGAAAAAAAGAAAAGAATATCAATAAACATATTTATCTAGACTAAAGAACAAAGAAAAAAAAGGTAGATGGACTAATTTGCCTCATATGGACAAAAAATTTGCAAGAATTGACAAATCATTTTTTTTTATTGATAACTGTCGCAATTTTGACAGCAAATTAGTTTTAGCAATGATATTTTCAGATAGGGATGTTGTACTCCCGATGGAAACCCCATCAAAAATGTTTCCACATGGTCGTCGCAATTGCGATGGAGGCTGAGTTTGACCAGTGATATTTTCTGATGGGGATGTTGTACTCGCAACTGCATCCTTGTCAAAAATGTTCACACAACAACCATCGCAATTATGGTGGCATGTCAGTGCTCCCGATGGAATTTGACGTCAGAAATGAGTATTCATTGAATGATAGATGAGTGGCTAGTTCTAACGCCATGACCATCAGAATTGCGACGACATCCTTGGTCGTCGCACTTAACAACGCAAAAACTTCGACGACTAATTACGACGGTTTGTTGTCATTTTTCTAACAGTTAGTCATCAGAATTTTGCACCAAATGTATTAGTGTATATCCACCCAAAAAATTCATACTACTTCATTCACTGAATATTACAGATGTATCAAAAAGATATATTTCAACAACCTAAACCAAGACATCCATCATGATAATCTGGTACCAAAAATAGACTAAAGAGAATGAATCTAATCTACACAATACCAAAGCACAACCAATCATATAGACAAACAATTGATACAAGGGTTTTGACATCAATGACAACAATGACAACATCTCCTCAATACTCTCAACACTACCCATATTTTCATATGGGAAGAGGGGGGAATTGAAGTTGCTTTCAAGGAGCCAATGCGAGTTAGAGGACTGCTGCAAGAGGGATGTGATCTCATCCCAAACCTTTTTCCTACCATTGTGGGAGTTAGGTGTATAGATGTTAACCATGAACCAAGTCAAGTCACCAGAACTAAACCTAGTTATCAAAATATTTTGATTAGAAAAGGTCAAATCCCTAGTAACCTTTAGTGAATTTCACATAGTTAAAATACCACTAGAGGCATCATTAGCTTCCTTTATACAATAATGTTCTCCTAGCCAAAAAATCCTTGCAAGGGTGTTGAAAGAGGATTTGATCATCTTTACTTCCTAAACGAGAAGGATATCAATACCATTATCTAGAATACAATTCTTCAGAGCAAATTGTTTTTGGGGGTCATTCAGCCCCCGTAAGTTCCATGAGAGGAACCTCATTTCTTCATCTTGGTTGTAGAATCTAGGGTCCTCTGCCTTCCATTGCCAATTTACCTTATGAATTCCCTTTGCCTTATGACACTCTATGAAGGTCAACCAACCTTCATGTCAGAGTCAACATCCGCCTTCTTGCTTTTCTTTTTCTTTTTTTGGTTCATCCATCCATCGTCAACTACCATAGAACTAGTGGAATCTTCTGGTGATGAAAATTTGTTTCCCGTGGGTGGGGTGAGAAGTGGGTCAGATGGACCACCAGTATCAGTAGGGGCAGCTGAAGAAACCCCATTTTGGATATTGAAGGAATATTTTTCCTTCCTCCAAGGAAATCATCTGCACAAAAGTGGCAGCCAAGTTCCTCCCTTGATTGGCTTCAAGAGTATTATCCTGAACAAAAGTACCTATCATATGTAGCCCATGATGAGGTTTCTTGGGGGTTTCTAGAAGCTTAATAAGCCCATTCCTGGAATGATATTCATCACTATCAACATTTGAACCCACACCCTCTAGAGGCACATTAACCCTCAAAGGGGAGGTTGAGTTACCCTTTAGTTTTTGTTATTCCCTCTTTGGGGCCTTGCAGTCAGAAATCACATGGCGTGATTTATTGCACTTTTAGAAGAAGACCGTGACATTCTCATATACCAATTCTTGGGTCCACTTTTCTAGTTTAGATTATAAGGTAATAAAGTTGGTGATGCAGTCAAGGATGGAGGATCCAATGAAGGACTATCCAAACTTGTAGCCAACAACCATAACAACAAAAACAACCAAATACACAGAAATATAATCACCATTCAACTTTTTATTATTATAGATAATCAATTACATCCAACATGTCAGACTGTAAGGCCTTCCCAGTTACGATCAATTACAAAGATACAACTCAAGATCTACTACAGATCTTTTGCAAGCATCGGTTCATTTACCTTCTGCCAAGACATATCACTCGCAATCCAAATCCTCAAATCCAACACTCAGATCCATTCCCAAATCTGATCCCCTAAGCTAAGAACATAATACAACTTAAATACAAAAGGAAACCAATAGGTCGACCTACAATAATAAAAAATTGGAGAAACCCCCTGATCCAGATTTAGGTCCAAACAATCCCCAAAGAGGGATCCATCATTAATGTCGCGATCCAAATTAAATGCAAGAGTCGGCCAACAAGTCGGCCTGCAAATCTAACAAAGTAAACCCAGTCGATGAAATAGACCAGTGAGAAATAGACACCTACTCGGTGAAACTACCAAGCGATAGACACTGAAACCCGTCAGTCACAGGGAGCACCGAGCCACCATAGTAACCAAGTCACCAACAACAGCTGAGTACTGAGCAACTACTACCGAGAAAACACCACTGAGATTAGTCACCGAGTTGACCAACCACCGATCAATAGGAAACTGAGAAATCAAGTACTCAACTGAGGACTCCTCTATGCTTCCAAAGTCCAAAAGCAAACATATTTTTGTTTGATACAGGATTGCCAAGAATCCTAGGATGCTCCTGCATCAAACACCCCAGGTAAAGAATATGTTCTCATAAAGGAAATCATGAACATCTTAAGGGAATTATAATAGGTATTCCATACTTGTTCTTAACCCATATCTCCTCTTTCCCTTCATTCCATGTTGTCTTCATTCTTCCCATCATCTCATTTGATAAGTTCATCAGTCCTGCATTTTTCTCATATCTTCTTCCTATAACCTATAGTAGCAGACACCGACCATCCTCTGCACTTTTGATACCATTAGCATTTTGGTGAACCACATTCTCATCTGACCTACTAAGCAACTCAGTATCATCTATATCTCTCTGTGTCACTAGTGTCAACATCTGTTGCACCATCTCAACCAAAAATTCCATTTTATTCTTAATCTCTGCAAGTTCCTCGGAGATGTCATTCTCTTTTCCCTTCAAATTCTCCTTCCTTTCACCCATAGGAATAGGTTCATCAACTCTCTTATCCTCATGTTTATCACTGTCATTCATAAAAAATCTTATAGCTCCACATCCCTTAGTGTCTTCTCCCTGCAAAGGTATCAGTTTATGCTTACATCCACCCTGCCTCACAACATAGGTATTTGCACGACCATCAAACATAACATGTCTGTCATATTGCCAAGGTCCACTGAGAAACAGGTGAAAAGAATCCATATGCAACACATCACATAATATCTCATCATTATAAGACCCAATCTTAAAATTAACAAGGCATTGCTCCTCAACCCTAACATTAGACACATCTTGTATCAAACTAATCTGATAGGGATTAGGATGTTTCCTCCTTCTATAATTCAACTTACTAACCATTTCTTTTGAAACAAAGTTCTCAGAACTGCCACCATCAATTGTGACATTATATACCTTATCCTTGCACTTACATCTAGTTTTGAACAAATTTATTCTTTGTACTGGTTCATTACTACATGCAGCCAGCCTTCTAGTGATCATAACTTCACCTTCTACTACAACATTCACTGAACTTTCCTCAGTAGTTAGGGTGAACTTGTTTTGAGGACATGACCAAGCCCTATGTCCCTTCTCACCACACTGAAAACAAGTACCGATGAAATCACTTCTTCCTCTTCTTCCATACCCATGATTGTAATCCTTAGTGGTTTGACTATTACTAGATCCTACCTCGGTCTATTTAGGATTCTCCACCACCTTACTCTCAACAGTTATGTCAGAAGACTTACCACCTCGGTTTCTATTATTATGTCTGCTCTCAAACTTCTTGTTCAGCTTCTCCTCAATCTTCAATGCCATCTGATAAGCATCTCCTATTTTTTTTCATCCGAACAGTAAGTAACTCTTCCTGAATACTAGATCTCAAGCCATAGAAATACCTAGGAACTTTCTCCTTGTCATCTTCCGAATGTCTAGTCCTAATTAGGATCCTATAAAACTCCTCGGTATACTCTTGCACCAATTTGTTTTCCTGCCTTAAACCTTGCATCTTCTTGAACATTTCCAATTCATAATCCACCGGAATGAATTGCTTCTTTAGCTTTTTAACCAGTCGGTTCCATCTGATGATCTTATCTTTACCTCTCCGACTTCTTTCCAATTGAAATTCTCTCCAGCATATGTTTGCATGACCTTTTAGCTTTGTCTTTGCAAACCGAACTCTATCAGGAACTTCCACTTCTTCATACTCAAAGTATTCATCCATCTCATTAATCCAATCGATCAACTCTTCTAGCCTAAGGCTTACATCAAATGTAGAAACTTCGGTCTTAGGTATTTTCCCAATTTTAGACATAGCTCTCAAGAATCTAACCTCCTCTGGATCTCTGACATCTTCTACATCTTCTTCAAAATGATCTTCTTCCTCAGATTCTTCACCATCATCTCAGTGTTCTCTAGACACATTCTTTCTTTGCAACTCCTCCTGCAAATCTTGCACTTGCTTCTGCAAAGCTAAGAAATCTTCAAGATTGAACTCCTCCTTAGGTTCTTCCTCTGTGATCTCGCAAGTTTTCCTCTGAGGCATATTCACTCCACCAAACTCCAGTAATTGAAAACCTAACTCCTTCTCCAGTGATTGAAATTTAGGTCTGATACCACCTGATACAGTCAAGGATGGAGGATCCAATGAAGGACTATCCAAACTTGCAGCCAACAACCATAACAGCGAAAATAACCAAATACACAAAAATATAATCACCATTCAGCTTTCTATTATTATAGATAATCAATTACATCCAACATGGCAGGCTGTAAGGCCTTCCCAATTATAGCCAAATACAAAGATACAACTCAAGATCTACTACAGATCTTCTGCAAGCATCAAGCCATTTACCTTTTTCCAAGACCTACCACTAACGATCCAAATCCTCAGATCCAACACTTAGATCCATTCCCAAATATGATCCCCTAAGCTCAAAACAAAATACAACTTAAATACAAAAGGTAACCAATAGGTCGACCTACAATAATCAAATATTGGAGAAAACCCCTGACCCATATTTAGGTACACACAATCCCCAAAGAGGGATCCAGCATTAATGTCACGATCCAAATTAAATGCAAGAGTAAGCCAGGAAGTCGGCCTGCAAATCTAATAAAGTAAACCCAGTTAGTGAAACAAACCACCGAGCAATAGACACCTACTCCATGAAACTACCGAGCAACAGACACCAAAACCCTTCAGTGACACCGAGCACCGAGCCACCATAGTAACCGAGTCACCAACAGTGACCGAGTACCGAACAACTACAACCAAGAAAACAACACCGAGCTTAGTCACCAAGTTGACCAACCACCAATCAACAAGAAACCGAGCAACTAAGTACTCAACCGAGGACTCCTCTAAGCTACCAAAGTTCGAAAGAAAACACATTTTTGTTTGATACAGGATTGCCAAGAATCCTAGGATGCTCTTGCATCAGTTAGGGAGAGTCTTACTAACATCAACATTGAAACAAAAATGAGTAAAAAATACCCTCAACTTTGGCTTGGTAACCTCTCTATTGAAACATAGTTGCCAAAAGTGTTTCCAATCCACTAGAAGATTTGTTCATCCCAAAATTCTAGTGGGAGACCCATCATTCAAACCCACATAGGGCTTGTTTGGCTTAAATCAACCACATGGTCAAAACCCAGCTTCCATCCGCCAAAGGACAAGTGATGTTTCCTATAGGCCCATGAACTAGATAAACCAGAGGTCATAGCTTTCGCTATCATAAATTTGAACAGAAATAAGACCCCAAGCATTGCATTAGTCACAACACTTCCTTTGAGCTTCCATGTCTGGGTGACCACTTCCTGACCATATCAATATTGGTCAAAAGGAGAAGAAGCAACCTACCAAAGTGTTGTTCATGGAGGAGACAATGCAATCGACCACCACATTGGGAACCTTGATAGTCATTCTCTCCTCCATTTGTGTGCACTCTTTTACCACTTCAACCCCTGCCTCCTTCTGGCAGTCTCCCACCAGGACTTGTTTCCAACCTTCATACAAAGTGTTTCTCTAGTTCTTTGCCTGGACTCCCTTATCAAAAACTACACTCGAGACAATATAATCATTCGTGGACCCATCACCATTGTCTTTGTCTCGTGTTATGTCTTCAACAAAAGTCATGTCTCGACTAGTGGGTCCATCAGGTCCCTCGTCAGGGATAACTTTAAGAAACCCCCTCCTAGGAAAAAGTGTAAAATCCTGGCGAATCGTACATTAATTTAGGGGACAAATTTTCTTGATGATGGCAATTTTTTTTTCCAAATTAGGAAAATAATATAAAGGTGAAGGCGAATTTTTCCCTGCCGAATGAAAATTCCATAAAATCCTAGCAAACAATACATTAATGTGGGGGAAAATATATATTGTACGAGGCGAATGATTTTTTTTTTAATTTAAAAATTATAACATATGAGGTGAATGATTTTTTTTTAAGGGAAAAAAAAAAAATGTTTTGGCGAATTTTATCTACCATTTGAAAATTTATTTATTTTATTAGCTAATTTTTTGTTATTTATGGGAAAAATAAATATTTTATTGGCGATTTTCAAAGGATGGGACTCGTCATGTGGGCCAATGCCAAATGGCAATTTATTAGAGATGTAACATTGTAATTAATGCAATATCACATCTAGCGAATATCACCTTTATTTGTTGTGAATATAACTGATCACACATGGACACATAACCTAATTAGTAATATCCATTGTTTTATATTGTTAAATGTATTATTTGAGACCATTCGATGATCCTAGATTAATGGCTGAAATTTAATTTCGGGCTGAATTTCTTGAAGGAAACAGAGTTTAGCAGGAAGTCACTGGAATGATGACATGTATCAAGCCTTAAAAAGTGCATCGTAACCATGATCATTGATTACTACTAGTTATTTGTTTACGTGGACGATGGATAGTGCAACTGGAACTTGTAACTCATAACTCGATAAGAAATAAATGCCTTGTCAGTGACATTCTTTAACTGCCATCTTTAACTATGATAGTACGCATTTATGGGAAAGATTTACATGTAGATATGAAAGATTAAGGACAATGGATTTAAATCTCTCACACGCATAATGCATTTATGGGAAAGATTTACATTAAAGATTAAGGACAATGGATTAAATACGATTAAAGAAAGAATAATTAATTGCTAAGTATCTGTGATCACTATAAATCAAGGGGTCATGGCTATTTATAGACAATCTGGCTTCTTTCTACTTCATTTTTCTTTTGGTAGATTAAGAGTCAGAGCTACCGGTGGTTAAAATTCTGCCTCTAGTTTTAAGGTTTAGGTTTTTAGGTCTTTAGGTTGTCAAGAATTAAAGATAGACACACCAATCCATTTGAGATGCACATCCCCAGATGACCAGAGGTCCTTTTTGGGCAATGTCTCAGAAGAAATTCTCACTACCGTTTGTAGGGAGGTTGGTGGTGGCACTTTTATAATTTCTACTGTGTTGATGTTATTGGGTCGAGAGTTCCTTGAGAATGTTGACAGATACCACGTCTACACGGACATTACGTCCTGGTTTTTTGCGTCTCTCCTCGACCTCGGAGGACAGAAGGTGGATATGCTAATGCTACTGAGGAAGGGTTTTAAAGAGAAATTCCTAGAGGACGATGTCAATGATGTTGTTTTTGCGCAATTAGGGGTGGGGATCCCTTGGCCAAGAGATATACCCAAGCTGTTGGAGCTGGATAGAAATGTGACCAGACAACTCTTTCTGTTGAACCTCAATGACGAGAAACTAATGCGACACAGGAAATGAGCACAGCTTGGGAGGGACGTTCTCCGGGAATGGTTTTTTCTTGATGAATTTGACGAGTCAGACTACACATGGCTTGAAGAATTCTCAGAGATTATCCTCTCTGGAAATTTCTACTCAGATGAAAGGGAAGATGATGATCCCTAGTTTACCCATTCGTGTTACCCTGGTCTTTTGATAATGGACATGCAAAGTTTCACTTTTTTTGTTTTGCTTTTTTTTTATACCGATAAGAAGTTGCCAAGTAGGACTAGGTTTCTATTTTTACTGTACAATGTAATTTTATGAAAAAAATAATAAAAATTTTCCAAGTTCGTTTCAATTTTCTTTTTATGGGTACAAAAAATTATTCTTAGATTTCTATGTGATTGCAATATTTTAATTAGTTGCTTTATCTGTGTATTAGACATTTAAGTATGCTTAAGCGATGGATTAGTACTTCCATTTTTAAATTTGAAGACTGAGATTTTGAATTTTTAAAATGATTGTTTCTTTATCAGTCCAGAGACAAAGCAAATTTCTATTTTTAATTTACCAATGTGTCATATCGATGTGTGATAATATGTAATTTCGAATATAATACAGATAGAAATAATTGAATTCAATTCAATGTTAAAGTCCAAGTTAAACATTACTCAAAGTATAATTAATTGTTAAATATTTAACTTAATTAGAGATGTAACATTTTTAAAGACAGTGACTGCCAACCATTGGATGAGCACGGATCGACGATGTAAAGTGAATTTCAGGCCGAAAGGGAAAAGAGACCCTATTTTTTGCAAACCTACTCCGAAAACAAGGCACGTGTCATGAATTAACCCTCAACTAAGTATAATTAAAATCTAAATTGAACTACAATGTATAACTAAACATTTATTAAATGTAATAACTAATAAGCTAAAGTTGTAATTTAAAATGATTAAGTGACACATGACCTAGTGACATCAAATGACAAGCTGAAAGTTAATGGGACCCGTGACAGTGCGACACATGATAGTGATTGCCAGCGACCGTTGGATGAGCACAGATCAACGATGTGCAGTGTATTTCAGGCCGAAAGGGAAAAGAAACCCCATTTTTGCAAACCTATTCCAAAATAATGAACTCAAAATCAAAGTCATAGAATAAGTATCACTTACCTTTGCCTCAAATTAAATTGCAACAATGCAGTCACAAATCGCCAATGCAGTAAGCAGTTGCACTCAACAGTCTGAAACTTCACTATCAATCAAATAGAGATATCAGAATGTTTTTATACTAATCCTTATTTTGAAAATTTGGCGGGAGGTATTAGGTATACAAATATTTGGTGAATCTTGTGTAATTATAACACGTATTTTGTTATTTCTGAGGTGATTATGGGTCGTCTAACACCTTTATATGATTAATAAAGTTGGCAAAACTGCGTCGGTTTGAGACACGCGTCCGCAAAATGCCAAGCGAATTTGGGGTCACCTATAAATATATATGTATAAAACTATTGGTGAATATAGGCCGTCGATTAGGGGTCGCTTATAAATTATAGGTAATTTTTTTAAATTTACTAGGACCAAAAATTATATTCCATTGGTGATAATGTGTAAGAAATGGAGAAAATTAAATAAACCGATGGGCGATGGGCCCGGGCATTGGACTCAATATTAATAAATGTCAGGCGATAGGGTCAATTCAATATATGAAAAATATTCACCAATTCCAGGGTCGCCGACATGCGACATTCGCCAAATGACAAATAATCGCCACTAAAGTTTTCGATGCCCCTCGTGCACATCTTTTGCAGCTGATGGTGGGGGCACACGAGCAGGGGTTTTCCCCCATCATTTTCGTCCACCATGAAAATGCAGAGTTTGAAAAAGTTGCAGAGCACCAAAAAGTAAAGTTATAATTACATATACTCTTAGTTATACATATGTATGGATTTACATATAAATTCAATCATAATGTGTACATCAACATACATGAGTGTGTGAGGTATGTATGTATGTATGTATGATGTGTGTGTATGTGTTTATGTATATATGTATGTGTATGTGTATGCACACGCGCTAAAAAAATCTATGTATAAGACAAGAAGAAATGTCATTTTCTTTGGTATTGTTTAATTTTTTTTCTAGAGATAGATGTTGGATTAACTATGGAAAGTTAAGTATTGAGAGGGGAGGGGTGAATCAGTAGTAGTAAAAATTTTAAACATATAAACTGATCATTTACCTAACTGAATATATTGCGAGTAAACATTGCAAAGCGTATGAACTAAAACATGTAAGCATAACTCATAACACCAAGATTTTTGGTCACGCAAAAATCCTTTGTTAGAGGAAAAAACTGCAGTGGGGATGATACCCACAATCCTTCACTACTGCAGCAAAAAGGTTGCTCGATTAGAGCTACAATGTTTGCTATTTCTGATAGATTACCCTGTTAGGAGTACAATAAGACTTATTCTGTCTACCTTGGTAAAGGATTTTACAATCTCTAATCTAAGAGATATACTCTGTTAAAGGCTTTACAAAATGAGACCTATTAGGGTCTACCCAATAATGGGATTTTCACTCCTCTTAGTACAATAAAACTTAATGCAAAGTTGTCTGTGAAAATGCATCAACATATGCTAATCAGACTCTATATGTTCAATGATTTCTTTACCTCATAGTACACTTGGTAGCATCAAACTCATTCAACTTCTATGCTCTATTGTAACTTCTCTGTACTCTGTGCTACTTTGCACTTCAACTCAACTTCTCTTGTCACTCGCTTTTCCATTCAAAACATCCTTTTTATAATCAATGTTTTGCCTCTTAATCTTACTGGTTAGGGTTTCCTGCTTTTATTCTCGATCGTTAGTTCATCTTCATGAATAGATTCAATGTACTAGTTACTCGGTGAACTGTGTAATTGTTGCCTCGGGACTTGTGCTATTCTTGGAAATAAAACCATTACTTTTGCCGCTTGATCTTCACCATAGATCTTTTACCTTGAATTTTCTCAATTGCAGATCATGTACCTAACTTCTTCTTCGGCTTTAGAATCTTCTAGATTGTCGTGGTATTGCATTAAATGTCGATTTGACTCATGTTTACCAAAACTATTTCTGTTGTTCCTTGCTCGGTAGCATACATCATAAACTCAGTGGCTCAGTAACTGTTATGTGTTGCTCGGTGCTAGGCTTGCTTGGTGTAATACCGACTAACTCGGTGTGACTCTTTCTTCTTTACCGACTGCCCTTATACTTTCCTCTCCTTTCACCGATTGATTTACTTAGGCAATATGAATTTGATAAAACTAATGACAACAAAATAACTCTTATAGGAATATCAATAGATATACTTGTAATATAAATATAAGATTTCTCAAAGTATACCAATATAATATTTTAACTACAATTATAAATCAATTGTTAATTTTAATATATATATATATATATATATATATATAATTTTCATAATTAAATTAATATTATTTTTAAACTTAAATATCTAAATATTTTTATTTATTTAAATAAAAATATGATGTTAAAGTTAATTCAAACATATATGCATGTATAAGGAGTTTGTTGCAAAATTTGATATAAAAATATTTGTTAGCTTTATATTTTAGATTTCATTTTGGACATACTCACATACTTATAATCTATAATTGAGCATCTCTTAGAATTCTAACAACTAAAAAAAATTAAAATTTGAAGAAAAATATTGAAATGTTGTAATTTAATTGACATAGTTGACAAGAAAGATAGTATATTCTTTGATTAGACTATCTACCAAGATTCAAATCTTCTAATAACTTAGTAACACACATCCAATTTAAATCTACTATTTCATAATATCTACTATATAAAACATGTAAGTCAAATATTTTTAAAAAGAATTATATAAATATTTAATACAAATTAAATTATAAATAATTATATATAACAATACCTTAATTAAAAACTCATCCCTAATGACACCCACCTATCAACAATAACTTATTTTACAATTAGTCATTGGAATGAGCTGTACATATATTCAATGTTTTCAAAATACCAAATCTCTTGAACCTTCTTTTTGACAAGGATGGCAATAAAAATTTGTTATTACAAAAGGTTCCT
This sequence comes from Thuja plicata, assembly GCA_018584345.1. Taxonomy (NCBI): domain Eukaryota; kingdom Viridiplantae; phylum Streptophyta; class Pinopsida; order Cupressales; family Cupressaceae; genus Thuja; species Thuja plicata. Next base: position 144,105 of record MU226467.1, read on the forward strand.
TGGTACCTTTCAATCCTTATAAAATATTATTCAATAATGGCTTATACTATTAATCATTGAAAGCCCCATACATAAATATTCTCAATATATTGGAAGGCTCAAACAAAGTGTGACTTCATGATAATGATGGCATCAATAAAATTATTATTTTAATAATTTTATATTATCAATATTTTTTACTGAAAATTAAATTATTATATAGCCAATGTTTTTCAACCAAAATTAAATTAATAAAATTTAAGACAAAATAAACACATGAAACCAAAAAAAATTAATATTTTGAGCCATGGAAAAAAGGTGAAGTGTGTCCCCATCATAACTTTTGAGCACAAAATGATTACCTCCTATATAAATTATTAGGAATAGAAACTTAACCCTTGAATGGAACAAGTCAAAGCGGTTTTGTTCTTGTTCATTTCATATTGCTAAAATTAGAATGTATTACTATTAGATCTTTATAAAAAATTAATTTTATTTTCATATTTTTATTAAAATTGATATAACATGTTATAATAACATTTAAAATTATATAATTATATTCAAATAATACTACAATATATTAGTGTCTTTCAAATTTGAAATCTATTTTTACATTTATTCTTATTTTTCTTTAATATGTGATTCATAAAATGGTAAAGTCTATTTATAAATGAAGATTTAATATAAAATAATAAATATAAGAAACAAATTTACCAAAACAATATTTAATAGTGAATTTATATTTTATATTATTTCTAATTTAATTTTATGTATCTTTATTTTTGGGAGGAGTGTTTTGAAATATCAATATACATTGATGGGTGTATAATCTTGTGTATTCTTGGGCCCCATACTTTATGATACCCACCTATCTTATTATACACATTATTATGTACCCATTATCACCCTTTTGCGTATTTAAGCTCCTAATATTCATTGAAATTTTGGCATTGTCTTTTAAGAACTAATTAGTTGCCATTAATCATCCTCTAGGTTGTGGATTTATTTTTTTAATTTGAATGTGAGGGACTTCTCACTTTTGTTGTGTGTCTAGAACCAATTAACTACAAGTTTGCAAAATATATTGATCCTATATTTAGAGGCAATTGATGCATCTATTTTAATTATCCAATAATTTGAGAGTTATATTGACATATCATTCACATTATACATTTCAATTGATGAACTAGTAGAAATTTAATTCTACACAAACAATTTAAAAGCATTGCATAGTGAACAATGTTTTTTTCAATCATTTAATTTTCTAAGGGTTTACCTAGGACAATTTGATTCCCTTATTACTAAACAATCCTTAAGTTATTTCAGAATAACACAAAGTGATCATATATTAGGGGAGAGGATCCTCAAGTGGGCCACCCTATATTTGCAACTCCTGGACTTTGTCATAGATATTTCAATTTTTTTTTTTTTTTTACAGCTGCTTACTTTTCAAGTCCTCTACCTAAACAATTTGGAAATATGATACCACATCACACGTCTTTTTGACCAATATGTAAAAATGAAAATACTAAAAAAAACTGAAGATCCATAGTTGTGTGCTAATGTGACATCACATAATTCGTTACTTTTTCAAATTTCAAATTTAGTAAAAAAATTTTGGAGATATATATGACAACACACTTTTTGTTCTCCACTGTTGAAGTAATTGTGTCCCACTCATATCCCCACTTCACCTCCACTAGTGACTCCTCTCCCCCCAAACAAAGTTGATAGCAAAAAGACAACAAATTTGCAATGCAGAAATTTGTGATTGCAAATTAGTCTCAAACTGCCGTATTCATCAGTATAGGCAACATATTAGTCTTCCCAAAATAATTACTAATCTCTCATCTTAATAATCTGACATCTAATATTTTTAACTAGAACCCTTATTAAATTCAGATCCACACCGATCTTAAATATACTTATTGAACAAAATACAATTACTTATATTTACATTAATTAACCATTACAAATTGTCATAATATAAATATCCACTCATCATTAATTAACCTAAGCTGATTTGCACTTATTTATATCCATCCCATAGAAGTAATCTGAGTTACACTTGACGAAAGGTTAATTTTGCTTTACAAATTGCCTCGTGAAGGTATGCAATAAATTAAGTGGAGTGGTGAATTCCATGAACTTGTTCCCCAGAGACATGCATAAAAAATCTTGTGGAAGAATCCCCCAGAAAACATCAACATTTCTGAGCAATGTTAGTACCACAGACAGAGGATGCGTAGTGCATTAACGAGACTATGCAATTTGAATTCACCATATTAATGATTATTATCTGGACTTCTATTTGTACAAAATCCCATTATCTTGTCTGAAAAATCCCAAAACCTGGAAGAGGCCGGGATTGTGTCTGGGGCAAATTCTGGGGAATGTATATTCCTTAGTTCTTGATTCTTAGTTGAAGAAGTTCAGCTTTGTTCCCACATCAGATAGCTAAAACAACTTTGTAGTTAAAAAATTCTCCCTCAAAAGAAAAAATAACTCGAAGACCTTTAGTTGCACGAAGCATGACGAAATATGTTAAACGATTGGAATTCATATCTAACAACGGGCAAGCAGCAAGCAATCTTGCCCGAGTTTTTCTCACTGTACTGATCTTTGATTCTCACCATGGTATCTTATTGGCACAAGGTCTATAATTGGTAATGGTAATGTTTTATAGTACATCTGATTATATTCTTGATCTTTCTGGGACTAGTTCTGTGTATGTTCAAGCCATCTCTATCATGACCAATTTCCATGTGTACCCTTTTCTGTGATGCCTTTCTCTTGTTGATTGATAATAATTCCAAGGAAAGGGCACCGACAGCACAAATCTAATTAGACACTGACCAAACCTCCAACCACTTAACAATGTACATTCATTCATTGAAACACATTAACCAAATCTCTGTTAGTTAAGAAATTAAAACGCCATGAATATTAGAGGATGCAAGTGTAATATTAGGGCAACAAAAGACTGCCTATAGAAACAATTTCAGCTTTAAACATATCGACAGAGACTGAATACAGGCTATGAATGCATAAATGAAAAAGGTAGGTTGGCAGAAGGGCATATCAAAACCATCTTTGGATTATCACTGTCAATCAGTACAATAACTTTATTAGATGCGAGTGACTGTTAAAAAATTGTTGAGAGCATTGGTGACATAGGTTACCCATATAAGATTCATGCCACACTCTTTTTGGAGGACAAGAATCTCTCCTCTTACCATTCTGAACCATTAGATCTCTTTGCAATTATGGCTTGTGTTGTCTGTATACTTCTGTCTAGAAACGTGCAATTTTCATGATGTATTTTCACTCCACAATCCACGAATCTTACAATTGTGAAGAGCGTGAAATATTCTTATTGAAGTTGCTCGCAGTAATCCAAATATGCAATATTAGCACTTCAAAAATATTGTGAAAATCCCTTCCCATTGCTTTCTTTTCATTGCTCTGAAACACAAACTCTCCTAAATTTGCATTATAAACATTACAGTTAAAAATTCATAGCCTGGTTTGACTGCTCTGTTATTACTTGCAAGTGGTTTATATTGACTTATATGCAAGAGATGATAGAAGGAAATCTTTGGATTACAATCTCTTAATAGTTCATGGAATCATCTATGATTTGTTCAAGTCTCATTATATTAGCTTCTACCATGTGAACTCAGCAGTCACTTCGACATCAAGTTGAAGGTCCTCAGGGCATAAAATTGTTGTTCAAGGGTCTGTTTCTTCTTCCTTGGAAGTGGATTAGAAAGATACGATTCTATAAATCAAATTGTATGCTGGGTTTATTCATCCCATGAATAAACACTGTTATTTCAATAAAAACAACAGAAGTATATACACGTTGGCACAAATGACAGATGTTTGCCATTAATTACATAGTTTGACAGAAGTGGCTCAGGAAATTAAGATGGCGGTATAATGGAATTGCTATGCTTAATATTGTGATGATGAGATATCAATGCAAGAAAATGGACTCTTAGGACCAGTAAGATCATTTTACAATACAATTGAAAATATGAAAGGAGCATTTGGGGATTATTTTCTGCAGAGCAAGTTCACTGGTATCACCCTGCAGAACAAGGGCTTCCTCCTTCTCCACAAGAACTGCCTGGACTATATCTTCATAGTTCCCTCCATCTTGACAAGTAAATGCAATGATCGCTGCCTGAAGAGGTGAAAGGCTGGGATTGAATGCAGCAGATTCTGTGTAGGAACCTTTATATATATTTCCTTTCACAGTCCTCAAAGCAACCCCAGAAGGGCAGTGGCTATATGGAGCATGTGATGAGTTTGCAGCTTGCAAGGCAGCCAATCTGAGTTCATACAGATCTTCAGAGGCTGTAAAGTCATTAATTCTGTCATTCTCTTGATTTTCTCCAACTTTGCATATGCTAAAGGCAGGATCCACTTCCGGAGAATGGAGAGACCCAAAATATAAGCCATTGAAGTGAGGCTGGAAAACAAGAGGAGTGCCCTCCTCCAAATCATCTGGACCAAATCTATGCGGAAGAAAATGTAACAGAGACTGGGTTTCTGCACGTTCATCAGCAATCAAGATGTTAATCTCAGGGGCCCCATATAGTTCTTGCAGAAACTGTCTGCAATGGCCACAAGGGGCTGCAGATACTGCAATGAACCTAAGCTGGCGCTCTCCATGTTGTGCTGCATTTGCTACCAGGCACTGTTCTGCATGAACAGAATGATTCAAAGGAAGACCTACAAACTCGAGATTGACTCCCATGAAGATGCGTCCACTAACTCCAAGACCAACAGCTCCAACACGAAAGTTGGAGATGGGAACTCTAGCTAGAACTTGAGTAGGCTCAACTAACGTTGCCATGTACTGGGTTTCTGACAAACCCAATTCCTTGCACTGGCGCTCAACCTCATCCGCCTCAATGACAAAAGGTGAGCAGCCTCCCATCCTTGACAAATCCTTCACAGTTACAAAAACTATGGTCAAACATTTGCAAATATTTTTAATCTGATCAGATCCACTCGCTCTTCTCAGAAATTATAATTGTAACCTTGAGAGTAAGTCAAAAGACACATGTAACATGACTGCACAAGAAAACTACTTTTTTATCCAACTAGAAATTTTATTCGAAGCCTCTAGCCTACATGGGCCTGAGAAAACAACAGAAGCACGTTCTGTCCTAAATCACCTAGCTAGCCCTCAAACAGAGTATTTAAGTCCAGATATATGCAACCATTTTTACAAAAAATTTAAGTCCAGATATATGCAACCATTTTTA
>MU226467.1:150051-169277 GCA_018584345.1 Thuja plicata
CTTGCAGATTTCTTTACAAACGAGTCCTTATTATTGAAAAAAAAAATTGCTCGACGCATTTAATCCGGAAATCTGCAAGCTATAAAAAAAAATATTGCAATATAAGGGCACAGGATTCTGGCCTCTTTACAGAGAACGACTTATTTGTAGCCCTGGTCCTTATATAGATATTATTAATTGTAAGAAGTAAATATAAAATGGATCTTAAAAGAGTTTCTGGAAAATTGAAAGACAACAATTTTTTTTTAAACCTACCAGATTAGCCAATAAACCAAACCCTTACCTACAAGACCTTAAATCCACTAGACAGGGCATAAAACTCAAATTTATGGACGAAACAAGCTGTCTGTACCAGAATTTTACACAAATAAAAAAACAAAATCCAGTGTCCGGCCACCAAAACACCAATTTTCCAAAAATGCACCCAATAAAATTCGACCACAGGGTTTTCTTCAGCCCAGAAAAAAACAGGAAAGGAAAATCCAGGCTAAATTTCACCCCTGCATTTTCGAAATCATTTTTCTCAACCAAAAATAAAACAAAACAGTCCAAACCATGTAGGCCCAATTCCTCAAATTACACTCATAAATCGAAAAGAAAAGAAAAACAACACAAAAATCTTCATCTAGTCCAAAACTACTGATCAGAATTTCGATTTGCCAATCCTAAAAACAAGCACTGCAAATTTTTAACGGAAAATAAAAATCTGCCAGATTTAACTGACCAATTTAGCGCTGCTTGATAAGCTGCGCTAATCTGTCGTAGCTACGCGCGGCCCTGCAGCTGAAAAATCTTGTGGAGACAAAATGTCAAATAAAATTCGTGCTCTGTAGTTAGTTTGTGAAAGAATGGAAGAGCCCCTACGTACATATATTTGTCCAGCTCAGAGAAGAGAAGCAGTTGCCGCTTGCGTAGAAGCACTATTTTTCTAATTTTAAATTCAGAAACTCTAACCTTACCAGAACCTGAGCTGTCTCCCTCAAAGTTAAAATCATGTATTTAGGAATATTCCAGGGAGTTTGTAATCTTGTGCAAAATAATCACCACCACAGCATAGGGTTAAATAGCGCACGGGATTTGACTATCTTAGGGAAAGGCCATTTTAGACCGTTCAAAATGTTGGGAAGGAAAACAACCCTTTACTATTGGGATTGACTTGGAACATGGAAATTGGGGAAACAGCCGGGGAAGAGCACCATGATGATACTTTATAGTTGGGAAGCGTATCTACAGATCTTAAACAATATATCATATTTCAATGATGTTTTTTGGGTTGTCTTTTTATGCGATGTATCTGTTTATCGATATTGTTCGGCTTAATGGTAGGGGAAAATACTAAGTAGCTGCTCAGGGTAATTTTGCGCACCTAGAATTCATAAACTGTAAGTCGGATTTTGCCAATTTTTTCGGTCTACCTCCGTAGGTGAGTGAAGTGCTTAAAGCTAAGGTTTCGGCTTTTGGGTATTCACGGATTTCTCTGTAGGGATCGTGGAGCGCAAAGTGGTCCAAAAGTGTCATTTCAAAACGCTCACCTAATACTCGCTATGTTCTTACACCAATAGTCGTTTTACTCAAAAATGTTAGTACTTGTGGCCAAATGTCTTAGTAGTCGTTATAAAATATCCCAAAAGTGGTGCACAAATGGGCCAGTTACCAACCAAAAAAGGTAAAAAATGATCGTTTATTAGTACATGTGTGATCGACTATTGGTACATGTGTTTTTCATTTTTTGGGCTCCTTTAGTATCGGTAATTGGGGGTATCTATGACAAAAGCATAACGGTTATCGGACCCCCTGTCGGTAATTGGGTCTTTTCCCCTAGTAATAATGCATGATGTGGGACATGTTATGCACACAAGGGTCAAAAAATGGTCATTTCAAAGTCCCACCCCATACCTACTTAAAGATGCCCCAATAACTGTGCACTACAACCACTTCAAAAATTATTAATACTTATATGCAAATGTCCTTGGGGAAAGGATCCAGTAATTGTTAGGGGGTCCAATAAATGTTACCTTTTCACCTTGACCCCCCAATTTACTAATATTAAAGGAGCACAAAAAATTACAACACGTGTACCAATAGTCGATCGCATATGTACTAATAGACGCCATTTTTTAGCTTATTTGGTTGGTAATTGGCCCATTTGTGCACCACTATTGGGACATTTTGTAACGACTACTGGGACATTTGGCCACTAAGTTTTGATTTATCCTTTCCAAAACCCATTATATTATAGTGTTCAAGGGGTTACATATTTTTCAAACAATACCTACATGCTTACAAAAGTTAACGACCACCACTAGATCTCAACATCCTTATGTTATAATTTATTCTTTCAACGAACGTCTTAAATTATTGGCCTTAGTGAAAACTTTAGCTTTAGCACATATAAAATTAATTCAAGTATATCTAGAGGAATCGATAATAATTGAACATAAATATTTTTCCATATAATGTACACTCGGTGGACCAAACACATATGAATGAATAATTTCTAATATTCTCTCTAAACCTTATAAATTTTAGAAAGAAAATATGATTTATTCTATTTACTAAATAGAATGTAGAAAAATCAAAATGCTCATTAAAAAAAATAAAATTATCAACCAATTTTTTTATTAATGAAGTTTTTAAGATCTTTTCTAAACATTGGTGTCACAACATACATGCCTTTTCATACCTTTTCATATTTGCTAGTCAAATTAATAGAGTTTGGAGGTATTCAAGTTTTAAAAAAATCCCAACATAAGATCATTTTACTACCACTAAATTCCTTCTCACCAACCTAAAATCACACTGTTCAAATATCATATGCATTCCAAAATCTTTCAACTTGGACACAAAAAGTAAGTTTATTGCATGTCTTAGAATATGAAAACTATTAACAATGGATTTAACCCTCCCATCACTGAAATGGAGCTTTACTTTCTTCTACCACCAATATGACAACTAGCATTATAACCAAGGAAAACCTCTCCTACAAAAATCATTTCTTCATGATCAACTTCAGTTAATGAGCCAAGAATAATCACTAGTAGAGCTAGTAGAAGTCAACAAAGTATCATTATCATCATCACCAAAATATTTCTTTATGGAGGAATAAGAGGATTTCTTTTGTTTTTCATACCTTCTCCACATGTCCTCTCTTCTCATATTTATAAAACTTCTCTTTCCTATATTTTTGGATTTACCTCTTGATTTGGAGCCCTCTTTGATTTATTACTATCCCAATTATACCCATAGTTATCCTAAGGGGTTACATGAATATAAAGTACATTCCTTTAAGTTATCTACAAAGTAATAATGAGACCATGAAATCATTAACTCTACAACACCACCATTAATGAACATAATTAAAAATTTCTAAGAACTAATAACAAATAAAGTAACAAGATACATTTTTCCTTTTTTCATCTTAACATTTATAAAAGCTATATTATTTATAATCACGTAAAGTATTAAATCAACTACAATCAAACCATTATGTCTGATTTTAAAATAATATAATCATTCTTTGAGATATAATTTATTGATTATACTTGTAGTTGAACACCATCTATCATCTTCCATAGCTTGAATGTAGTGGTTTACTTAGAGACATTAAAGAAGATAGATTCCACAAGACACAAAGTAATGGTCCTCATGACTTCTTGTCCAAATTTAACTAATCTACATCAAATATTACAGATAGCTTCTTTTCATTTGTAACCAACACCCTCTGATCTCTTTTAGCTAAAAGATCTTTCACCTTTAGCTTCCACATAATACATAGTACCATTGAATTGTCAAAAATCTAAATGAGAGGTTGAGATCATTGTTTTTAATCCTTCATAAATTTGAATAACCCAACTAAAACAAAATCATTTGCTATAGTAAAAGATCTTCAACACTTCCAAAAAGTAGTCCCCTTTTGTACAAAACGAAGCTCCAGTACTAAATATTGTTAAACTAGTGAAGAAAGACCATAATGATTTTTTAAAATAAATATTTATTTATGAAATAATGAATTATCCATACAATATTATGTAATTGATTTTAGATTAATTAGAAGAAAAACAACAAACTATAAAGTTGCAACACATAATATTGAATATACATGGAGAAACACTTTTGAAAGTTTTTCCACCACCAAAGAGATACTCAAGAATATATTAAGAATATAGTGCATAACTCTCTTCAATATGTCAACATTTCAACAACACGAACTTATAATTGTTTTTGTAATCTACTATCACATGCCTCCATTGTATAGATAAATGGGAGAAGAATGCCACAAATAATTCTCCCAAATATTATATCATCAACCAATGGTATAAGGCTTGTCCCTTGTAACGCATTGGTTATTCTAATAATGAAGAATGTCGTCGATGTAGGCTCGATGCCAGTCAAAAGAACAGTACCACTCAAACCATGATAAAATATAAAAAATACCACATACAAAATGAAGAGGATGTTTTCAAAATGGTGGAATTAACTCTCAATGAGACTTGAATAGAAAAAAAAACATTCATACTAATAATAGATGACATATTTGACATGTAACTCTATTATAATGAAAAAAAATCTCAAGACAAGTATCCAAATTTTCACCCAACTCATATGAGACCTACTAACGACATGAAAGATTGATAAGTAGGAGATATTTTCCACAACAAGTTAAATTGTGATATTGCTATCAGGATTCAACTATGTAGTATTTCGATTCAAACTCATTGACCCATGTTTCATGAGTAGTGGTTCACACGAACCCATCTCTCATGAGAATGAATGGAACACTTAGCACTCATTGCATCTAGGATATCACTTAGCACTCATTGCATCCACTACTCAATTCTCACACCCATATTCAATAATATGCTAAAATAACATTGCAACTACCATTGACAACTCCACCTCCTTCATGAGTGTCATTACAATTAATATTCCATGTTAAGAAGGAAGTTAATATTAAATGTTATAATCTCTCCAAGTATCCATTCCAATATTGTTGAAGGTGCAAAAATAATTACATAAGAATTATAATTTTAAATATCACATTATCCTAACAATATGACTATTAACCTTTTCATAATTTATCCCATTTTGTCCACTCTCCAATTAAATATATTTTCTATGCAACTAACTCAAGGGAAGCATACAATGTTGTTAACATACTCTTTTAAACTTGGTCACATGAATTATAATGTGTGTAGTTATTATATATCTACCAAGTGTAGTAGCACCTTAGCTATTGTGTGTAATATTTAGCTACTCATATAGTATCACTTTAGTTGTGTATGTCATATCTAGCTATTGATTGACAATATCATTTATTTTTTATACTACTATTTTACAGTTATACATATGGTTATTTTAAATGCATTATGGATTCTATTTATTTGGATATTCTTTTATTTATTCTTGTAGACTTCTAGGTGGGGCACTCTTCACAAGGGGTCCATGTATCAAAATCATGTCTATTTCAATATATGTATCCTTTCATGGGGGTCTAAATTTTCATGTTAGTTGTAGATAAATTGATAATTTGATTTGGCATGCATTCTCATGGTATCTTGTAAAGAAGTCATTTAGTGGGAGAAAAAATAATGGTATAGATTATACACCTTATATTTTAATTTATTCCATCTTGTTTTGGATTGCTTATCTTTTTATGCCATTTAAAAATGCAAGTGGTACAATTTTAACAAAGATTTGGGGAACAACCTAAGACTTATTTATTCCCATGTTGAACTTATTCATAAGAACTATATCTATTCTATATAGTTTCCCATTTTCTTTTCCTAGGTCAAATTTGGACTTCTAAAAGTAATCTAGGTTACTTTTACACATGTGAAAATTACCTTTGATCTCTTGAAACTCTACTTGAGGCCCCCTTTCCCTACTTGACCTTTTTATCATGTGTTGAATTGATGTATTAAACATTGTATTTAAAACTTGGAAAGCTGTATAAGAGGATTAACCATCATTCATTTAAAGCATCAAGAGATCAATTGGAAGAACACTTCTTATACACATTATAAACATGAAAGAACCTTGTGATATCAACACTACATAATCATTATAGGCCATATCCTACAACTACTTATTGTCCTTGATATTGTTCAAAGTTGTTGACTCAACATCCTTATCAAGTTCTAATAAAAATGAGTAACTACTCTGGGCATTTATGAACTCTAAAGAGTACAAACCAAGTATTTATGTGAAGATTAGATAAAGAACTTTATGTTGTGCCAAAACTAAACATCTAAAAATCAACAGATCCATGCGCTTAGTTTAGATCTACAATTGCATGATTGATTTTTTAGCTATAGGGAAAGATGTGTAGTCACATAAATGACCCTAATAAAGAGTAGAAGTCTTACAAATGCTGATTTTTTTTTCTTGACAAGCCCAATTTTTTTGCAACATTAATGAATCACATTAAAACACTTGGAAGGGGTTTATCCCACAATGAATCAAAATCAAATATTGAGATTTGAATATTAACTTCAACATATTTATTATTAAGTTTGCAAGCTTCTAGCTTAAACTGTGTAAAAGAATACACAACTTAAGCCTGAAGCTCATGCACTTAATATAATGGATTGTGGATTATTAATACTGACTATTGTGTGTGCTTGAATGTGGCCTCTAAATCAGGCACAAAATCAGCATAGTCCTTACTAAATCATTCAATTCACAAAGACAAACATGAATTGTTCATCTTGCAAATTCGATTGAAGTGACTTGTTGCCTCCTAATTAGTTGTAGACGTCGAATTGAATCTCAGAACGAGAGCCAACAACCTGACCATTGCTAACATGGAGGATTTCTAAAGCATGAGAGAAGATGAATTTGCCATTAAAATGCATTCTATTTCATAGATTAATGACAAATTCATCTTCTCTCATGCTTTAGAAATCCTCCATGTTAGCAATGGTCAGGTTTTTGGCTCTCGTTCTGAGAGTAAATTCGACATCCACAACTAATTAGGAGGCAGCAAGTCGCTTCAATCGATTTTGCAGGATGAACAATTCATGTTTGTCTTTGTGAATTGAACGATTGAGTAAGGACTATGCCGAGTTTTTGCCTGATTTAGAGGTCACATTCAAGCACACACAACTACATTTATCATTTTCAACTCTTACTCCCATATTATCTAATATTAATGACGATTAATTAATCTATCCTAAAAAATACAAAAAGAGATAGTCCATCTATTTACAATATACACCTTACTCGAATTACCTCATTCTTGCATATTATTGAAATTAATCATTCCTAATTGATTTTGTAGCTATAGGGAGAGATGTGTAGTCACATAAATGACCCTAATAAAGAGTAGAAATCTTACAAATGCTGATTTTTTTTGCTTGACAACCCAATTTTTTTGCCAAATTAATGAATCACATTAGAACACTTGGTAGGGTTTTATCCAACTATGAACCAATCAAATATTGGGGCTTTAAATATTAATTTTAACATATTTATTATTAAGTATGTGGGCTTCTAGCTTAAACTATGTAAAAGGGTCCACAACTTAAACTAGAAGCTCATGCACGTAATCTAATGGATTGTGGACTATTATTAATGCCAACTATATTTATCATTTTCAACTCTTATTCCCAAATTATCTAATATTAATGACGATAAATTAATCTGGCTTTAAAAAAATTTAAAAAGAGACAGTCCATCTATTTACAATACACAACTTACACGACTTGCCTCATTTTTGCATATTATTGAAATTGATTATTCCTAATTGATTTTGTAGCTATAAGGAGAGATGCGTAGTCACATAAATGACGCTAATGAAAATGAAGTTTTACAAATGTTGATGTTTTTATTTGTCAAGCTCACTTTTTTTGCACCATGGATTAATCACATTAGAACACTTGGTATAGTTTTACCCCGCAATAAATCAAACATTTAAAATCTAAAATTCTAACATTAAATTATCATTCTCAACTCTTATCCGATATTATCTAATATTGATAATCATTTAATTTACATATCCTCAAAAATTATATAAAGAAGTATTTAATCTCTTTACAATGTACACTTACTCATGACCTTATTTTTACATATTATTGAATTTGATAAATTCATATTAAAAAATCCAACTAAATTTAATAAGAGTAAATAGAAAAAAGGGAAACAAATTTTAAATCCAAAAAAAATCATGAGCATCAAATTTGAATTTAACTTCTCTTGTGAAAAAAAGAAGAAAACAACCTTTTGACTTAGTCATGATGTTGATAAACAAGAATACTTTTAAACGTGTCCAAAACATAAGCTTCATCCCATTCAATCATCAAAGCCTAGTAATGGGCCCTTAGCACTAGACCTACTATGATTCCATCAAAGGACATCACACATAGTGGAATATATGCTATTAGAAAACAACATATAAGATGATGTGGAAACCATGAAAAAGATTTGTCATATGAAACATTTATATGTACAAACATACTCTTTTTGTCTACTTTGTAAAAGTTTTTGTGGTCGAGAGGAACTCAATCCACAAAATAAATCATATATTCTTATTCTTGTAGTTAATATGTTACTTGATTTTGTGAATAATATTAAAAAACATTATTTATTTTTTAATCTTTAAGAAAACATTCTATAGTGTCCAAAAGAAAGGAAAATACCCTCCACAAATGATTTGGTTTTTATCTTTTTGCATCCAAGTGTGTCTTGTTATCTAATGTTCCAATGAGAGGACATATCATGGGGGGTTTTATTTTATTATTTGTTTTCCAATTAAATCTCTATAGTTGGGTGGCATATCTCTATCTATAAAATGTTGTGTCTTTTCTCTTTTTGTCTTTTGGTGAGCATAATAAAAGGTGTATGCCATGCACGTCCATTAAATGTGGATGCCACGTTAATAGTGAGGGGGTCCATTAAATGATGGATGCCACGCTAGGGAATCATCTATTTATTTTTATTCTATATTTCAATTATGTGACTATTTACTAGGTGGTCTATACTTGTTGTTTTTGGCAAAGTATAGTTGATATGATGGAGCCTTTATGGGTATGTTGATCTCATTGTCCCTTAGTGAGACTTAGTTGGGTTTATGTTTATCTGTCAAAAATAAATATAAATAGGGGAGAGGACCCGGTAGTTGAGCACCCTAATTTTGCGGTTCTCAAAATCCTACATGGAAATTTCAAATCACTCCCATTTTTTTACAACAGCTTACCTGTCAAGTCCCCTGCTTATAACTAAGGTTTCAGGGCCACATCATCAAATATGATGCCACATCAACATGCTTTTTGCCAATGTGTCCAAAACAGCCCCAAAAAAAAGTGAGACCAATCGTAGTGCATTAGGGACCCCCATACTTGTACAGCTGATGTGGCATCACACTATTGGTTGCTTTTTAGGAAAAGGGACACATTTCTTTCAATTATGGGTAGTCATCATTAGGAAAAGCAACTTTAAAGTCATAATTATTGGTACAATGTTGTTAAAAATATTGGATATTAAATTAGCAAGTGTGGGTATTTAATTAACAACTACTATCACAACTATTAGAACACGCTCAACTACCGGGTCCTCTCCCCTAGTTTAGTTAAATATAGTTTGACTAATTTGGAATTTTAAGAGAGTGGAAATGTTTTTGATCTGGAGTTATGAATCGATGAGATTACAAACGAGGAACTTCATCTTCAATAAAATATTTTAACAATTACATTACAATGAGATTTGAACCTTCATGGAAAGAGCACCAACACAACTTGACCATCACAACATTTAATTAATTAATTTTGTTATTAGTTGGATTGTGAATGGTGAAATTTGTTGTTCGGAATTGATTAATTATTATGTGAATATTAATGTCTTGTTTAGAAAATATTTTAGGTGTGGTAAAATAATCATTTTTTGTTTGGTTCTTTTTTTCACATATATAGAGTTGATTTGCATGCCCATGGAACTGATATCACACATGAAATTGAACTTGGACCCACATGTGAATTGGAAAGGAATGAATTATTACTATATATGTACCTTAGTTCATTATACTCATCTATGAAGTGAGGTGATCTCTATAAATATTATTTGGAACTTTCTAGGCAAATATTTACTCTCCTTTAAAAAAGCCTCTACGGAAAATGATTAATGACTTTGAAGAAATGATTGAAAATAGTAAGAAAGCATGTAATAAACTTAATATATTGATGCAATTTGACAATGTAATTAGTGTACTTAATCATGTATGCATAATCATATGCAATTATATTACATTGTGCTCTATTTATTTCTTTATGATTGCATGATTTTAAAATGATAAGGAGTTCACTTAAATACAACAATATGAAAGTGTGCCAAGTTGATTCCTTAGAACTAGTGAAAATGGTTGAAAGGGTTTCAATTTGAGTTTTTAATTTTAAAAGTTTGAGATCCATGCATGTATAATTGAGTTGGGTTAATTCCACACCCCTAGATTTGATCTAAGTTAGTGAATGAGATATCTAAGGGATGAGTATGCAAACTCTTATTCAAGTGGTTCTAAAGAATAAGGGAAAAGGACAAGAATTTTCACCACTATATTTATCGCCACTTTGATATGTATTCAAACTAATATGAAGATTCATGTCAAATTTAAAAAATTAGTTAACATGGATTTTTTTTTAAAAATAAGCACTCACAGGATACAACTATGGACATTGATTCTTGTATTCTCCTCACATTAAGTACTCCATCAAAATTATAAATGAAAAATAAGTGCAATAAGTAGCACCTATCACACTTATAAATATGCACCAACCACAAGATGTGTGGAATCTATATTCAAAACCAATAGAAGAAAAATGGATACAAGTAAGGCAATTCATTTAAGTGGAGAGGGAAATATCTATAACCAAAAAATTGTAGGACTCCAAGTGAAAAATGATAGGATTCCAATGAAGTGGAAGATTCTAAGAACACAAAAGAAAGTTGACAAAGCTTGCTTCAAACAATAATAATGAACTTATCATTATAATACATAATTCACAAAAGGAATGAAATTCAACCCTCTAATTGGTTACATATAAAGGATACAAAATAAGGAGATAAATATATGACCTTGTCATAAAATATAAAAATATAGAAAATAGACCATTACATGATAAGAATGCCAAAATATGGGTAGGATGTAATTGTAAAATGAGATGTAATAAAATTGCAATGCCTGCTTATGTAAGAGCACATGTAGGAGTTGCAGACTCCAAGATCACTTGCAAAAACAAAGATACCTTCCATAAGAGAGTATGTAAGACAACAAGTTTTCTTTATTATTGAGATATGAGATATTGAAAATGTTACAAAGGTACACTTGGCATTTCTTACAAAGATAATGTGTGATGTAGTATGAACAACTAACATGACACAAATATTAAATGCCTAATGAAAGTGTTAAATACTTAACTAAACATAAATGAGGTGAACATGACCCCATCATTACTAACTTATAGAATGTCACCTAGGACCTATGTTAACTTAACATGTGAATATATCCCCTTACTAGGTAATTACAAGATACAAGATCTTGACTAGGTACTAGACAATATACAATCTAACACCCTCCTTAAGTGAAACTTAGGGAGATGAAAAATTATCATGCAAATGATAAAAAAATGTAAGGATGGGTCCTAATTATAGACCATGTTAGGTGCCCGTATAAAAATTATCTCTAATATATAAATGAAGGGAGGAAAATAAATAGGAAAATTCCCTCTCCAAAAGTGATAATGCAAATGAAGATTATATACAAGTGATGGAATGAGTGATGTATGTAGGTCTCATTAATAGACCCCAAGATCTAAATTCATCATGAAGATACAATCGATATCCCTCATAAGATGGATAGAGAGACTATGTAGGCTACCCTGTATCATGAATAATATCCTATAAAAATGGTAAGTGTCTACAAGAAAAATATGATTCAATACTTATAAACAACTTGTCTCCCTTAAGGAAGAAACCAAACCAAGTACAACTTTAAGAATGTTTCCCATTTAGGATAGGAATTAAAGATGAAACCATGAATTAAAATGATGATGCCTCCAAAAACTACTAATTTATATTATTTTCCATGAAAGATGAAGATGAAACAATCCAATTAAGTATAACCCTAATCAAAGAAGAAGGAAAAACTAAAACTTTGTAAAAATTGATGTTGAAAATTATCCAAAGATGAATATGATTTGATAGCATGATTGTAATGGATTCCATAAAAGGGGAGAGTTAACCCTTAAATGTGTCCTCAAAATCTAAAAGATAAAGATATTGTTGATGAACATGAATGATGGAAGTCTCAATAAATGTTTCTACACAAGGAATCAGTGAATGCAAAGATACATCAACTATTTATGAACAAGAATTAAGAACCTCTCAAGCAATATAGTCCTCATCTTTTAAAGTTTCAAAGTACTCCAAAGAACCAAAATCTCAAATAGTATAAGAGTCATAAGGTTTCCTTTCTGAAAAGTGAAGAGACACTTTGCAATATGAAATAGGATCATCTAAGAATGGTTGAACATCAGAATAGACATATAACTCCCAAATTTTAGTCTAAAGAGCACAAGGACACTCAAAATCAACAATAGACTTCAATACGTCATCATCAACATGCTAAGTTATAATCCTAAGACATGATCCCTTTTGAAATTCCAATATAAATATATCTTACTAGGTGTGTTGGGAAAGGAACAATGTTATACAAATGTAGCAAATATTTTATGATGCTATCTTGATATTGTTTATAGTTTCAACCCTTTTAATATGATTAGAAAATGATGAAATGAAAAAACAATTACAAAATATGATGTTTCTTCAAAATTAAAAAGATAGAACACTCAACATGAAATAGAATCTCCAGATTATGATCAATCCTACAAATGAAGTGTTTCCAAAAGTAGAAAACCTCTCAAGAAGTTAGGATGTCTAAGAAATCAGTCATAATGTCAGAAAATTGAATAAATAATATTGAGGTTGAATCTAGAAATAGTGCATGGGTGCAATGTTAAAGTTCCAAAACACCTTTCCAACACCATAAGAATAACAAAAAATAGAGATTGTATAAAAAAAACTTGATCTTATAGGTCCAAAATATAAAATTAAACTTTAGTGAGCAATTAAATTCATGAACATTTTTTTTTTTTTGCAAAAATCACCTATACCACTGTGAAGTAAGTAGAACCAGCTCTAGAAAATATCTCATTCATAAAAAATGGATCCCTAGCAAGAATTTATGATGCATTGAAAATAATTCCCAATTAGGATATAGGGAGGCTAAATATATGAGCTTGACATCTAAGAACCCAATCATCCTACATGATGATGACCTACACATTTTCAAGAAAGGTTGTCACCAAGGATGGTAACACCACCTAGTAGGTAATGCTAGCTATAGTGGTAGTGGATTAGTAAGTCCCACCCCCTATTACAATGTGTGTTACCTTGGTCTCCTTGTGATGTATAACACAACGCTTTGTTTGTGACATGGCTTAATCACCTCTCATGTTCTTTAAGTCTAGTGCTTGTATTGAGCATTAATAGATTGATCTTTTGGTGCAACGACAACCAACAATTGGTATCAGAGCCTAGGTCATAGTTTCAAACCTCATGCTTGCATTGGGGATATTTTTTCAATATGTTCACCCTTGGTCTCCTTCTGATGCGTAGTGTAGCGCTTGGTTCAAAACATGTCTTAATCGCCTCCTATGTCCTATAAGTCTAGTGATTGTATCAAGTATTAACAAGTAGATATTTTGGTGAAACACCTATAAACACCGCTCACTCTCACAAGCTTAACCTAGAGTTATGAAACATGACTAAGCATAGGAAAAGAACCGAGAAAACTAGCAAATAAAATATATTAAAAAAACACTGACAAAGTACCTTTTTGTGTGCATTGATGCATGATGACTGCAAATATGTGTTGATATAAGATGATTTTAGATAATGTAGATATCATGTAAGCATGCACAAGAACCACACAAGATGTCACAAATGTACGTTAAAAAATATTCTCTAAATTAAACTTGAAAGAGCTATGACCTATTGACGTTGTATTGTAAAACCATAAGGCCAAAACAATACTTACATGACCATAAAAATGATATAAAAATCCCTCGATGCGCCAAATGACACTATCAAATTTCAACATTTGATAGGAATTCCTAAGGCTCTTGGGCCTTCTATATGCAATTAAAATGTCTATTTCAGCTCAATTTTCTCGAAAAAATCAGCTACCTCCTAGATCTCGTAACTTTCCCCAACTTGAAACCCTCATAAATTTAGCATAAAGTGATGAATGCAGATAAAAAAAAAGCTAATATTTTTGTCAATTTTTATTGGGCTCGATGGTGAGGTCATATATCCTCCGAAATGCACCATAAATTTCTTGATATGAAACCCACAAAATCTATCTCATATAGCAATAGATCTACCCTCATATATGAGAAGGGTTTTGCATAACCATGGCTCTGATATCGCGTAGAAGCGCATAGAGGAGATGCATGCTCTAGGACCACCTACAAAAACAAATATGAGATCCATTAGAGATTATTTAATACAATGAGATTTCTTGAATATTGATATATGATATGTGATAAGCTATAAATGTTTAATAGACCTTTCTTATAAAGGCAATGTGCGATGTAGTATGAATAACTAACATGACACAAACACTAGATACCCTAGGAAACTAAAAGTAAATGCGGTGAACATGACCCCATCATAACTAACGTATAGAATGCCACCTAGGACCTAAGTTAACTTAACATATGAATATGTCATCTTACTAGGTAATATCAAGATACAAGACCTTGACTAGGTACTAGACAATATTCACTCTAAACCTTTATTCCTTGTCCTAAGATGTTTATTACAAGCATTGTAATTTTTTTTGGAGATAGTATTGCAGACACCTAAATCTGATTACACAAATTCGAAATCTAATTTAGCTCTCTCCTAGGGCATTATTGATTAAATTTTAAATATTTAATTAATTTATGTCATCCCACTAGCTAATTAATTTAATTAATTAACTATAGTCTAATTAATTATATAGTGGAAACCCATAGTAAGATAATTAATTAAATTACCCTTTCTTCTATTAATTTGAATGAATATAATTTTCCCATTTAAATTAATCCTCAAATTCCTCTTTTTGATTAAATAAAACCCATTTAATCAATTTGAGCACATGGATCCTAACTTTAACCCCTAACCTAACCTATCCCAACTACCTAACCAATAGTTCTAACTTAACCCAACCCATTCACACATACTAACCTCTCTTAGTTAATTAATTAATCTTGATTAATTAAGTATCCCCTCCACTCATTCTCTCTCCTCCCATCACATCTTCCTAATTCTCACACTTACCCTCTAATCAAAGCCTAATCACCCCTTAAACATTTGCACAATCCATATTCACAGATTAAGAAATCCTAACCCTCACTAAGTCAACCCTCATGTCACATCCCTCAAATCCCCAGCCAAATGCATTTAAGGTTGACTTAAATTCTCTTACATCCTTGTCCCCCATTCCTTTCTCCAATGTTTCTCACACATGTGTGAGAAAATATTGAGCCACTCAAACCTTAAATTCTTTAAGTTCACATTTTTTCCAGGCCCACGTGTCCCTTATGTGGCTCCTATGTGGATGCCACATAGGTTCCACTTCATTCAAGCCCTCATCCTTTCCCTAAAAATCTATAAATAGGAGGCCCCTTTCCTTTCAAATCATCTCTCATTTTTGCATTGTTACTATGCTAGTATAGCTTTGGAATTTCATAGTTGTTTTCATGCTTCATAATCTTAGTTCATTGTTAAATCTAGATACCATATGCTAGGATAATGGTGAATTAATCTTAGTTTAAACCTTTCATATCACTCTAGTTTAGAATTTCATTCTCATTTCTTCATTATGGGAAGCTTGAGACTAGTTTCTTCATGCTAGTTCTTGAGTTCTCTGATTATCCATTAGTTGCATTTGTAATTCTCATCCATCATCAAGAAAACAATCACTTGGGGACCAACATGTTTGTATTTTTGAGAGAGAGAGAACATCCACAATCCCTTTCATGAGAAAATAAAACAAGTCTTAATAGGGTGTGACTTGTTTTCATGATCGTTGACCTCAGAGCAGGACATAAGATGTTATCAATCATAGATGTTTCTGTGACTATAATTAGATACACATCGTAGAAGAAAATTAACATAAGACAACATTCACAACCCCTTGGGGTACCTTCTGCTACAACATGATTCCTTTTTTCTTGAAGAACACATGGGCCACATATCAATGGGCCATGACTGTCATCTTCCATGACATGATTCACAAGATCCTTGAAGATTATGTGGACAATATCCTGGAAAAATCAAGAACAAGGGAAGATCACCTAGATGTGATGGAATGTGTATTTTACCGCCTCCATAATCATGGCCTAAATCTTAACCCAAAGAAGTGTGTTTTCAGAGTTACCTCTGAAAAAATCTTGGGATTCATAGTATCAAGACGAGCCATAGAGATTGATCCAAAGAAAGTCAAGGCCATAATGGAAATGCCTTCACCAAAAACACTCAAGCAGTTGTGCAACCTCCAAGGAAAGTTGTAGTATGTCCTTCATTTCATCTCACATCTTTCTGATAAGTGTCAACCTTTCACCCATCTATTACACAAGGAAACCAACTTCAAATGGGATCCCTTATGTCAGAGAAGTTTTGAAAAGATCAAAGAATACCTCGCAAACATGTCCATTCTAGTACCACCAACTCTTGGAGGGCTACTCATTTTGTACATATCTACAACTACCACAATACTGGGGCAACTTATTTCCTAACTTGATGAAAATGGAAAGGAAAGAGCTATGTACTACATCAGCCACACACTTGTGAGATATGAGCTTAATTAATCACCTATGGAAAAGGCATGCCTAGCAGTGGTATTTTCCACTCAAAAAATCCATTATTATATGCCCAATCACACTATGAAACTCATTTCCAAAGTGGATCCCCTCAAATATCTTCTATCTCGTACTACCCTCACAGGCCGCATGGCTAAATGGGTGATTCTTTGAAGTGAATTCAACATTCAGTATGTGGATAGAAAGGCAATCAAAGGACAAGTCATTGTAGATCAGTTGGTTGAAGCACCACTAACAGATGCATATTCCTTAGTCATGGAATTTCTGGATGAACACCTCTACATGGTCAAAGAACAACATACATGGAATCTTTATTTTGATGGATTTTATACAGCTCATGGGTCAAGGAAAAGAATCCTCTTTGTCACCCCTCAAGGTGACTATATTCCTAAATCATTCAAATTGGGATTTCCCTGCACCAATAATATTGTAGAGCATGAAGCACTCATCTCTGGGTTAAAAATGAAAATTCAATGGAACATCATAGAACTACAAGTATTTAGAGATTCACATATCATCATAAATCAAGTCCTATATGAATTCCAGACAAAAGATGATAAGCTGCAACCCTACAAAAATTTGGTAGACAAAATGAAAGAGCACTTTCTAAGCTTACAGATCACACAGGTGCCCCGATTACAAAACAAAGCAGTAGATGCAATGGCTACCATCGGATCCCTTCTAGAAATTCTTCATGATGCAACACAATATGAATTCTTGGTTAAGAATCTCCATGCACATGCTTATACAAATGTTGATTCTAAAATGGTGTGCATCTTGGTTGGTCCCTAGTCCCTGTGGTACCATGCCATCCACACTTATCTAAACAATGGTACTATATCCCCCCACCTCACAAATAACCAATGCTAGAACCTTTTTCATAGAGCATCCCACTACATGCTTGTATCCAATACCATATATCATCGGGGATACCACAATGTCCTCTCTAGATGTTTAGACTCAATCGAGGTTTCCTAGGCATTACAGAAGGTACGCATTGGAATTTGCAGTGCCTACATGAGTGGCATGGTCTTGGCCAAGAAACTCCTTAGAGAAGGATATTATTGGCCCACAATGGAACATGATGCTTGTGAGTTTGTGAAAAAATACCTACCATGTCAATAACATGCCAATCTAATTCATGCCCTGGCACAAGATCTACATCCCATTGCACCTCCATAGCCATTTTCATGTTGGGGCTTCGACCTTGTTGGAAAGATCACCCATCTATCCTCAGAGGGACACAAGTACATCATCACTATTATTGAGTACTTCACTAAGTGGATGGAAGCAATTCCTCTCACCCTCACAACAAACATCCAAATATCCAAGTTTGTCCTTTACCATATCATCTACCATTTTGGCATTCCCTCCACCATTTTCATAGATCATGACATGCCTTTTAAAAATAAACACATGAAATATCTATGTGTCCAATTGCACATCCACCATCACTTGTCTAGTCCATATTTCCTACAAGGAAATGGCCAAGATGAGGCAACTAACAAAACCCTCCTAAAAATCCTCAAGAAAGTTGTTAATGATTCATGTCATGATTGACACCTCCAAATTAAACCCTCCCTATAGGAATATCATACTTCCTACCATACTCGCACATGCACAACCTCATATTCTCTTGTGTATGGTGCAGAGGTTGTCTTACCAATTGAGGTCAAATTGTCATCACTACTCATTTCACTCAAAAACATAATCATAGCTAAAGATTACTGCATAGCACACCTCACTCAACTGGATCTATTAGATGATAAGAGAAACAAAGCCTATGATCACCCCGTTGTCTACTAGAATAGGCTTAAGAGAAGCTATAACAAGAAAATCTATCCACGCCAATTCCAGGTGGGGGATTTAGTCCTCAAAGAGAACCAAAAAGTACAAGCAAACAAAGAAAAGAAAGGGAAGTTTGAGGTCACGTGGTTGGGTGCTGACATTGTCACATCAAACTTTGGCTCAGGAGCATATTAGTTATCTACAACCAAAGGGGACCTCTGAATGATCCCATCAACATCATTCACCTTGAGTGGTTCTATGCCGGATCCATGCAGTGTTATTTAACTCGAATATTGTTATCAACGTTATTTAACTCGAATGCAGTAAGATTACTGGTCAGTCCATCTATAGTAACACTTTAAAAATTTCTCAACTCATTTATAGAAGACACTCTAATGGCATAAGAAGGATGTAAATTTCTCAACATTTTATCAGAGTTATTTAACTCGAATGCACTAATTTTTAGAATAGTCCCAAAGGATAACTGAGAGAGGGGGGGGGGGGGGAATCAGTTATTAGCCAATT
>MU226467.1:174726-205044 GCA_018584345.1 Thuja plicata
TTTTCTCCATCGAACTTAGGGCTCTCTTTTCTGAAGTAAGACATCTGATCTACCTTAAGCTGTTAGGCTTCTTCTCCAAGACACTTGGCTCTGATACCAATTGTTAGAATAGTCCCAAAGGATAACTGAGAGGGGGGGGGGTGAATTAGTTATCGGCCAATTTAATTCTTTTCTCTTATTAACTTCAAAATACAATAAGGTAAATGCTCATTTAGATAACATAGTGCACAACACACAATTTGATTATGGGGAAACCAAATGGTAAAAACCCCAGTGGGAATTAGCACCCACAATGACCTATACTTGTTTATAGTAATCCTTGTTAGAAGATCTTGCAACCCTGTTAGGAGTTTTTCTTTACAAAGCAATAAGTATAGTGACCCGGTTAAGGGTCTGACCCTGTTAGGAGTCTTTTTACAAATAACCCTGTTAAGGGTGAGGACTCACTGTCCAAAATCTCACTGCTTCAATGGTGAAGGCTACAACCTTCTATAGAATAGATATGCACTATATCTGATGATGAACTGTAGAGTAGACCTGCTGTCTTGATCAGTTCCAATGTATTATAATCTTCTATTGCTTCTTCACATAGACTCTTGATGAATGAGCCACAACTGATATTCTGCTCTGTACATTTTCTATCTCTTTTCGTATCATTCACATTTTGCGTTTACAAACGAATTTCTATAAGTATCTTCTTTAAAGTAGAAGGTCATGTAGAATCTTGGAAACACTTCAACAACATCTTTGTCATCTTAACTAAGCACGCAAACAATATTAAGTCCGCGCAACACAAACTAAACAGATGTGACGCTTCACTAAGTCAGCTTCACCAAATCATCTCAAAGAGCATGATCCTGATGTTACATGATAGGCACATTTAACCAAACATAGTTAACTCATAAATAATCATGAATATACACACGCATATCCTAAAGATAGGCGCAGCTCAAGAAACACGTTAAATACGTCGGCTCTGAACAGATACTCTACCAGAACTATAACTGCCAATAATAGAATTACACTACTTGGCTGAAACTTCATATCTGGATCTGCATGTATGAATGTAACATACTAAACATGTCTACAATCTAAATATATCCATGCAAGGCTTGATATCATCATTCTAATAAGTACATACAGAATCACTACTGTATATTATATGTTGTCATCAATGATAAACATACAATCAATCAACTGCACAACAACAAATATCCAACACTAATATTACTGGTCAGTCCATCTATAGTAACACCTTCAACTCTTGGAATATTGTTATCAAAGTTGTTTAACTCGAATGCAGTAAGATTACTGGTCAGTCCATCTATAGTAACACTTTCAAAAGTTCTCAACTCATTTATAGAAGACACTTTAATGGCATAAGAAAGATGTAAATTTCTCAACATTTTACTTACCAAATCACCTTCCTCAATAGTTCCACTAGCACCTCTAATAGCACCAACAACTTCTTTTATTATTTGACCATATGGTGCAATGTTCTCTCCTTCTACCATCTTCATGTCATAATACTTTCCTAAGACTATTTGCCTTGGATTTTTGCACATGAATATCTCCTTCATAGATTAGTTTGAAATTTTCCCAAACATCATAGGCAGTATCAATTCCATGAACATCAGCATATTCAATATCAGATAAGGTACTTACAATAGCTTATTGTGCTTGAGTATTCTCTTGTTTTTAATTCAGTTCATCCGTAGTGACAATTCCAGTAGGAATTATATACTTGTGTGTGACATGCATCCAATATTCTAATCTCATACCTTTTAGATATAACTTCATTATGTCTCTCCACTAGGTAGTTGTCTTTAGAGAACTTGGGAGGTTTCTTCCTCATCATTAGATCTTTTCCTTAAGCTATTAGGATTACCATAAAGAGGACCAAAGCTCTGATACCAATTGTTAGTATTATTTGATCAAAGATTACTTAGAGAGGGGTTGAATCATAATCTAACAAATTAAAATTTTCATAAACCATTCATCAACTTACATCAATAAACATCCAACGCATGAATAAACCAACCAATGAAGATAAACAACCATAGCCATGCAACATAATAAAACCAATATTTTTCTCTTGGAAACCCACCTGGGAAAAACCAAGTGTGGGGATGGCACCCATAAATAATTCTGCACTCTTCCAAAGTACACCCGGTTAAGAGCTTAGCCCTTTTAGAAGCTTACAAGTGTCTAGTTAAGAGAAAGACCCTATTAGGAAGCACCTGGTTAAGGGATTTACCTCTAGCCCTATTAGGAACTTTACCCTATTAGGAGTAACCTTGTTAAGGGATTTCAAACCCTAATCAAAGAGTCACCTAGTTAAAGGATATACAATTTAGACCTATTACGATCTACGCGGTTAAGGGATTTATCTTGATTAAAATCAAGTGAAAGTGATATGAGAAAATAGAACTCCTCTTTTTCTGATACAGATGCAATTCAAGCTCAATCTCTACTTCACATGCAAACTATCCAAACCCTACGATCGCACAACTGCATTCACAATATTTCTCTCCCACACACTTCTCATAATAGATCATTTTACATATAAATACATTTCAAGATAATTAGGCAACCACCACCTAATACATCATTACAAACATTCCCTCTCAATCCTTAAACCCTAAAATGTATTACCAATTTTCAATTACAATTTCAAGTCCAGGTCGACATTCAGATTGATCGCTCATTCGATTTGACAAAGAAAAGTCAAACCACAACACACTTTACAATGTTCTTGCACAACTTCAAGAAATTTTATCATAACAATAATAGAAATTCCAACTCATTAATCCACTTTGATCTGCAACATTACTGTGATCCCTAAAACACATAACCACTTATCGCAACATGATACATCATCATCGGTTGAGGATCTGACTGATTGTTCTAAGAACTCCTTTTAGTTTCAACTGGATGATCTTCTATCTATTGAAACTCAGTCTTCTAATCACCAAAACATGATGTGCTTGCAACAACAACCTCATAACATAGGTAAGATAACATATCCTGAACCACAACACCTAAATCCAAACCTTTTTGACACAATCATCAAATCATTCCTCCTTGGCTTCATCCTGTTCTTCTTATTAACCTATCAACCTTCAATCAATCATAACTCACACCATACATATTATAAACCTTTGTGGTCATAGAAATCATCTAGAGACATCACTTAGTCTTCCATTATGATCTCACATACCAACTCTTACCACATCTTTGAATCCAACCTCTTGAACATACATCAACATAACATGCATACTCTCAACCAACAAACACTAAGTTGACATCAATGACAACATCATAATTTATCAACCTACCATCAGATCTACATCAAACACATACCATAGCATACTCAACTTTATCTCTGCATCATTTATGCCAACACTATGGTGTTATGCATATTGAAGATGTGCAATCATACATTCATTGTAAGTTTGAAGAATTAGGTTCTTCACACATTTTAAATCAGTTTACAAAGTTTTGCAAAGATAAGCTATTGAAGGATGAACACCAAGAGGTTGCAGACAAGGCTTTCTCTCACGTGATCAATTTCCCTGATGATTTTGAAGAAGATCAAGTCAGATATGTGTTGAGTCAAGTGCATGATCAGTTTATGTGGCTTGACCGCCCACATAAGATTACTAAGGAGAACATACATGCAGTTATAGGTTTATGTGCAATCGATGAAGTATCAGTGCTTAGTTCAATTCTGCAAGATGTATTCATAGACCTAACTAAATATAAGTGGGACAATAGAGCGATGAAAATCAAGATATCTTTGATCTAAATGTGAAATTTTCATCTATGGTGATAGGATACAAGGTCTATCACTCTAGCAGGATCAACGATGTGCCCGGTGTTGCAATTCACACTACATATAGAATGGTGACAGAAGATGCAGATTATGATTTATGAGTTGTGACGAGAGAATAGTAATTTCAAAACTTGGAGAAGATAAAGAAGGACAAAAGGCAAGTATTTAAGTTAAGTCAATTAATTATGGGATTATTCTTTTACTTTCAAAACTACTTTCCTGGTGTTGGAACTATAAATTGGATAGAGGGTACACCAGTTGTTGTCCAATTAAAAAATTGCATTATATTATTGGGTAATGGTTTTATTGAAAAAGTTTGGGGCTATTTCAAAGACTTTCAAAGTAAGATTCATCAAAGGGAGAGAATACCAGCCCATGTTGTAGAGAAATATAAGGATGATATATGTTTTTTGGTAGATACTGACATTTGTCAGATGGAGACAGTAGTGCTTAGGACATCTTGGGTCATGCCTATAGGATATGAAGTTGAAGGTGATATGTGGAATTTACATGCTAAAGATATATTGTCAAAACCAATCAATATAAATGAACCTAGATTTGGAACTTATAAAGAAAAGAGCATGAAGCTCCACAACAAATTGAACCAACCGATGATTGAGAAGAAAAATAGAAAAGAGGTTGAACAATTTGCATTGAATAAAGGCTTCACACATGAAGCTATCAACAACGCTAGAGAAAGATATGAACTTGAAAAGGCTGGCACATCATGAGCAGTTACTAGAAATAATGATGTGGAAGTTGTATCTTCTACAACTAGTGGTGCCCCAACTGGTAGGTAGACAAGGAGTGCTACAATAGTCAAGAAGGAGAAACCATCTTCTCCAGCTAAGATTCCAATAAGAAGATTAGTAAAGCCAACATAACCCGAGCCCATAAAAGCAAAGGAGGATACTACATCAAAGAAGGTTGTTGGCAAGAGGAAGAAACAAAAGGCTCAAAGGAACAAAAGGCTCAAAGGAACAAGAAAGCTGAAAAGAGTGAGGAAGAGGAAGAAGAAGAAGGAAAAAAATATAATGAAGAAAAAAAAAGATGAAGGCAAGTGGAAAAAATTCTAAGGTGGTTGGTGCTCCTACCACTAAATCTATCAAGCCTGACTTTTACAAATTCATTTATGTTGACACTGTAGTTGAAAAACTCAAGAAGTGGGGTGTACTTGTTGGTGTAAGAAAATTTTATGATAAGGTCAATGAAGAAGACCAGACAAAGATTGAGGATGTAGTTGTGTTCAGTATGTACAAATTGAGTAAATCTCTTATTGAGTTACAAGGATAGATTCTTGGTTCTCTGTATGCTAAGATTGAAGCTAGGTGGTGTACAATATTAAAGAAAGACAAGGAAATAATTGAATATGTCTTAGTCAAATTACAACTGGAAATGTCTACAGAGGAAATCAAAGAGACACTTAAGAAATCTAGACCTGTATTCAAGACTAAGTCAAGAATTATAAGATTACTGATTGGTGATTCTCAATCTGTGCATGAGGAAACTAAGAGTATCTTAAAGAAATTCTTGGGTCTTGTTGAAGAGAAGGAAGATGAGCACAAAGAAGAAGATGAAAAGGACAAAGATAGTGATGAACCTGTGATTACACAGACTGGTGAAAGATGGATAGTTGATGGTGTGAAGATCACACTTGATAATGTTTATTTGGATGAGCCAAAGGATACCATGGACACCACAGGTGATGTTCCTATCATCGATATTCCTGAAGATCACAGGGACACTACAGAGCAATCAGAGGAAGCACCCAAGGATACACAAGGACAAGAAGAAATGGAGACAGAGAATAGAGGAACTGGTTAGGATACGACCAAAGAAGCATCAGTAGAAACACCTATAGTTGATCAACTACAATAGATACTGGTGATGGAGACAATAGGTGGAAATGCAAAAGTTGAAGATGAACCTAAGGACAAGACCATTGACAAGGAAATAGAAATGGTAACAACTTTTTAGTCTGTCTTCTAGCATTATTGGTATGGATGAAGTTATACCATCTATTAAAGGGAAAATATATTTGAGTACTATGAGTCCTAACGAAATGATTGATATTGATATGTTTATTAATTCTCAAGAAAAGAAGGAGAAGATGAAACAAGAGGCATAGGTTATACTAATTGCAAGAGATATACTCTCTAACTTACTGCTCGAAGTACAATATGATGAGAAGGCCACACCAATTGAACAATTAGGTAAATTAGTCAATCTATTGGAAAGAAAATAAAAAGTCTAGAGGATGTTCCTACAATGAGAGCATAAAGAGATTATGAAAGGAAGAGGCCATAAAAGTTAGCTCAATCTATTGTACTTGACATGAATACCTTAATAGTAGTAGTAAACAAGGTGAAAGAATCTCTAACTGAAGGTGGTAAGATTCTTACCTCAACTTTTGATTTTTCACAATTTTTAAAGGAATTGGATAGAAAGAGATGTGAATCTCAATAGGAGCTAAGGCTATTGACAACAAATTTTAATCCTATTGATAGTTTAACTACAATTTTTGGAGCACAAGTTAGTGCAATCAATCATAAGCTTAAGGATTATAGGGATGAGCAGGAAAAGATGATTAAAAACTTAGTATAATTACAGAGTCTTTTGATTCCTAAGTTGGAAATTTTGTGGAAAATTTTTAAAAGAGGCTGGAATATTGTTAGTCTCACCTGCTCTGTGCACTATAGAAGGATTGGAGGAGCTTGCACATTTATTGCATAGACAAATAATTATCATAGAGAACCTACTGAACACTTGGTTAATGACTTACAAGTTTTGAAGGCCAATTTTTTTGATGTATTTAGTAGATTGTAATAGGTAAATGTTACTTTGCAACTAAAATTTTGAGTTATTGTTATCTTTGTAATACCTTTGTCAATTTTGTCAAAGGGGAAGTAGTATAGAGGTAAAATTTTTTGGCTAAGTATTTGTTTGGGGGAGTAGTACATATATTGCAAGTGCAATATGTTACATGGTACAACATAATCTATTTGTAATTACCTTAGGGGTAGTAATCCTAAGTGGGAGCTATTTTGGATAATTTTGACAATTAGCAATTTTTCCAAAGTGTTGCCATCAATGCTAAAGGGGGAGATTATTGGCGTATGATGAAGATAATCATATCTTAGATCATGTAGTGGAATGTGTAGTGTTGTCATTTCTAGAAACAAGTCTTCTAAGTTGATTGAATCACATATACCGATGATAAAGGTGATTACATAAGAATTTGTCTAAGTATTTTGTGTATCGGTGGTAACACGGTCAGTCATGATAAATTTATGACAATTCTGAGGATTCAGATGATGCAATTATATAGGAAGTATCTATAGAATTACTTTTTCCTACATCTATGATCATGTAAGATGATTCAATGTACATGAAGAGATTTGAGGCAAACACCAGTAATATTAGTAAGAACAATGAACATTCAAACCGATCTAATCAAGTTGGATAAATCAATTCAGAGGTGAAGTCAAAGTCAAAGACCGATCATTTTAAGTATTGTATTGTTGAGGGTCAACCTTGAGGAGTTCAATTTCCTATGTTGATGTGATCTCTTATGAATTTTGATGGAGATTTAGAGGCCGACTCAGGTAACACATTTTAGGGTTATTCCATCAATCTAAATGTATTTATAAGAGATGAAATTGAAGGTGGAATTTGTTGTTGTTGAGAATTTTTGTTGTTCTTGCAATGATTGTGGTAGTTAAAGGAAAAGTTTGTATGATCAGAGAAACACAGTGAGAAGTACAGAAGTGGATCTGTGAAGAAGGTCTCATCATCAGATCATTATTTGAGTTTATTACTCAAGGAAAGTTCTAATAGGTTTGCAGTCAAAATGCTTTAACAAGGTTACTCCTAACAACGTTAGCAAGATGCTAATAGGCCTGAAGACTAAATCCTTTAACAAGGTGACTCTTAGAAGGAGTTTCAAATACCTTAACATGGTTGTTCCTAATAGGATTTTTGTAATATCTCTTAACCGGGTTATAGATACTCTTAACTGGGTATACCCTTAGCATCATGTTATAATTCTCCTAACATGGTAGATCTTATTTGTGCACTAGTGAGATTTGTGGGTAATAATTCCCACCATGGGTTTTCCCTCTACAAAGGGTTTCCATGATAAAATATTGGTGTCATTGTGTTGATTTCATGGATGTATGTTTTGATATGCTTTTATGTTACATTAACCTTTGCATGTTGGTTACTTTGGAAGTTGATGAAAAGATTTTTTAGATCAGTGGTTGCACTGATTCACCCCCCCTCTCAGTACCTTATAACACTAACATCTTAATGTTCCAACTATGTAATAGCACACAATTTCTTCACACGGTGACTTAGAGTAGAAATTATCAACCCCAGATAATTATAACAAAGAACTGATTTGGAAATGAAAAATCCACAACACAATAGAGAAGAAAAAAACTAAAATTTTTATTGAATCATATTTTATCTACGTTCTATCTACAAATCTGAATCTATATTCCTAGAATCTGCCTCCAAATCCAATCTTCGGTATTCCATTTATATACACAAGAAAATAGCTTAGAATGGTTACATCTTTTAATATCTAACTGGTGTGTCTTTACAACATAACTAATCAATTAACCTAACTAATCAACTACCCTAAGAAACTAAAGATAAAAAATAAATATTATTTTACAAAAGACATTTTTGGTCTTCTATTTTCAAACTAATCAATCTTTCAGAGAAATTGTTTTTTGCCAGGAGTAGATATAATATGTAGGATATCACTTCCTTTAATAGTATCATAATTTTTCCATGCTTAAAATTTCAGGCTACCTTCAAATGCAAAATAATGTCGAGTCCTTTCGTCTTTCCCTATAACATTCTTGAATAAGAATATGCACTAAGACGACTGACTCAAGTGACCCAATTTTGACTCAATGTCTGAAATTTGTGCTTGCTTAGATCCCCAGATTCACTCTTTCTCTCTTGTGAATATAAAGGAATCATTAAAATCCACAAAGCTATATTTGGAGTGTTCATACTATCAAAGAGAAATATGTACATCCTCTATACTACATAATATAATAATTAAATATTTCTATAAAGACACCAAATTCTATTAATATGTAAATTTCTTTTCTTCCTAATTTTAAAATTTTCCTAGTGACTCCTTAGTGTTTGTGCACATCAATTGTAGTCTTCTATGACACAATATCTCATCAAGGCATCATAATTTTTCTCGTCACTATCAATGAGAATCAACAATTTCTCAACAAACTATATCACCAAGTCTTATAATACTTTGGGCTCAATGTCATGAGTAACGATGCACCTTATAAGCTGGTTCCCACTCACATGAAATTCCTCTGCAATTATCATCCTATTCACCTTGCTATGTTCATTTTGCTTGCATACTTATGAGGAAATTCTATTGAACCACTATCACACATTGTTTGAGATTTTGTATTGTGAAACATGATGTACTCTATTTTGTCATAAAGTTTATGTACCCTTATTTTGTGTCATGGAATTATATCAAATAATTAATCATATGCCTTTATTTACATATTCATTTCCTGCAATTCATGTAATCACCGTACTCTATAAGATGACTTTATTTTTTCTCTGTTCCACACTTTGTGGATGTATTTTGAAAGTACTTATAACTACAATATATGTCAACCATATTTTAAACTCCTTGCTTCAATGGACACCAACATATTGTTTCAAAACTCCTTTCATAATGTGCACGGTGAGGATGGGGAATATGTTTATTTTTTATTTTCCAATTACAACCTTCTCAAACACTTCCAATTGGAAAATAAAAAATAACTAGTTGTAATTGGAGGTTTTTGAGAAGGATGTTACCCAAGACATGGTGCGCAATTTAAAGATGTTAACCATTCTTCTCAAACCAGCATCTTTAAATTGCGCACCATGTCTTTGGTAAAGCCATCTATAGAATTTTCAATGTTTTTCCATTCTCATGAAACACTAAATTTTCCAAAAAAAATAGGGTTCCAACATATTCCTTAGTAAGAAAGTACAAGGATGAAATTATATTATGTGTTAGTAAAGACAATTGCTTCATTGAAGTAGTTTAACCTAGAACTATTTGGCTACCATCTCTACATTATGAAATTTTTGAGAAATGAGTTGCAAATATCAAGGTTATGTAGAATAGTCCTGGATAACTGAGAGGGGGGTGAATCAATTATCATAAAACAAATTTCATTAACTTAATCAATTTGGAGAAAACATAATTCAATTAGATAAACATAATAGATATAAACTTGAAAGCACAAAAGAACATTGAACACAATGAACACCATATCTACATGGAAAACCAAAGATGAGAAAAACCACGAGGAAACTAATTATCATGAATAAGAACACCACTTAAGGTGACACTGGTTAAGGTAAATTTTACAAAGGATCACTGTTGATATGCTCACTAGAAGTAAGGATCACTGCCAATTGGTTCACTATTAATCGGGCTAACTGCCCTAAATAAATAAACCAACTATCATAGTTGAAACTCGACTAACTGTTGAAACAACAAATAATGAGAAAAAATTCCACCACTTAAATATTTCACAGCAAATACAACACTAAAGAATAATATTCTATCACCAATTACATACACTCGCACAATGATGTATGAATATCTTCTCTTCAAGTTCGCATCACTTTCATACTCACTTCACTCCATTGAACATGAATCATCGTCTATATATATATACCGTTCCATACTTCCATATTCATCCATGACATCCAAGCATGATATTATTTATCATTTTCCAAGTTGGGCACCTACAATTTGAAATAGGTCACACCAAGACATTCCCATGGTGGAAGGAATGAAATGTGGATCACACTAAAATATTCTCTCTCAATGCAACATGTATTGATTCATCACATCATATGAATCTGAGGAATAAGATCTATACTTTATAATGCATATTATGTTTCCAAACCACAATCATTAATAACTAGATAGGACCAGACCCAAAAAAAGTGTCTCAATGCTTTACAACATGAATGAGACCAGGGAAAACATAGCCAAAGATCAAAGATTATAGAACATCATCCCAAGAATGCTAATTTCACATTACTAAAGCCAAATATAACTACAATCAAATATTTTGACATCAATGACAACCATTAATGACAAAAATAATAAATCACATTCCAACATGTTATACTTAGTCTACCAGTTGATACCAAGGAGAAAATATATAAACCAATGAATATTGGTCAAGCCAAATTTCCTAAATACATAAACCAGCAATGACAGGTGAAACTCTAATAACTACCGAAATAATAAATAATGAGAAACAATTTCATCACTTAAATATTTCACACCAAATGCAACACTGAAGAATAATCTACTATCACTGGTTGCATACAATTACACATTGATGTTTGAATATCTTCTCTTCAAGTTTGCATCACTTTCATACTCACTTCACTCCATTGAACATAAATCATCCTCTACATATATACCATTCCATACTTCCATATTCATCCATGACAGCCAAGCATGATATTATTTATCATTTTCCAAGTCGGGCACCTACAATTTGAAATAGGTCACTCCAAGACATTCCCACGGTGGAAGGAATTAAATGTGGATCACACTAAAATCTTCTCTCTCAATGCAACATGTATCAATTCATCACATCATATTAATCCGAGGAATAAGATATATACTTTACAATGCATATTATGTTGCCAAACCACAATCATTAATAACTAGATAGGACCAGACCCAAAAAAGTGTCTCGATCCTTTATAACATAAATGGGACTAGGAAAAACATAGCCAAAGATCAAACATTATAGCACATCATCCCAAGAATGCTAATTTCATATCACTAAAGCCAAATATAACTACAATCAAATATTTTTACATCAATGACAACCATTAATGAAAAAAACAATAATCAAAATCACATTCCAACAGGTTATACTTAGTCTACTAGTTCATACCAAGGAGAAAATATATAAACCAACGATTGTTGGTCAGGCCAAATTTCCTAAATACATAAACCATCAATGAAAGGTGAAACTCTGATAACTATCGAAATAATAAATAATAAGAAACAATTTCATCACTTAAATATTTCACACCAAATGCAACATTGAAGAATAATCCACTATCACTGGTTGCATACATTTACACATTGATGTTTGAATATCTTCTCTTCAAGTTCACATCGCTTTCATACTCACTCCACTCCATTGAACATAAATCATCCTCTATATATATATCATTTTATACTTCCATATTAATCCATGACATCCAAGCATGATATTATTTATCATTTTCCAAGTTGGGCACCTACAATTTGAAATAGGTCGCTCCAAGACATTCCCACGGTGGAAGGAATTAAATCTGGATCACACTAAAATCTTCTCTCTTAATGCAACATGTATCAATTCATCACATCATATGAATCTGAGGAATAAGATATATACTTTACAGTGCATATTATGTTGCCAAACCACAATCATTAATAACTAGATAGGACCAAACCTAAAAAAAAGTGTCTCGATCCTTTACAACATGAATGGGACCAGGAAAAACATAGCCAAAGATCAAAAATTGTAGCACGTCATCCCAAG
The DNA here is from genome assembly GCA_018584345.1 of Thuja plicata. Taxonomy (NCBI): domain Eukaryota; kingdom Viridiplantae; phylum Streptophyta; class Pinopsida; order Cupressales; family Cupressaceae; genus Thuja; species Thuja plicata. The sequence continues at coordinate 187,174 of MU226467.1, forward strand.
AATGCTAATTTCATATCACTAAAGCCAAATATAACTACAATCAAATATTTTGACATTAATGACAACCATTAATGACAAAAACAATAATCAAAATCACATTCCAACAGGTTATACTTAGTCTACCAGATGATACAAAGGAGAAAATATATAAACCAACGATTGTTGGTCAGGCCAAATTTCCTAAATACATAAACCATCAATGAAAGGTGAAACTCTGATAACTACCGAAATAATAAATAATGAGAAAAAATTTCATCACTTAAATATTTCACACCAAATGCAACACTGAAGAATAATCTACTATCACTGGTTGCATACAATTACACATTGATGTTTGAATATCTTCTCTTCAAGTTTGCATCACTTTCATACCCACTTCACTCCATTGAACATAAATCATCCTCTATATATATACCATTCCATACTTCCATATTCATCCATGACAACCAAGCATGATATTATTTATCATTTTCCAAGTCGGGCACCTACAATTTGAAATTGGTCGCTCCAAGACATTCCCACGGTGGAAGGAATTAAATGTGGATCACACTAAAATCTTCTCTCTCAATGCAACATGTATCAATTCATCACATCATATGAATCTGAGGAATAAGATATATACTTTACAATGCATATTATGTTGCCAAACCACAATCATTAATAACTAGATAGGACCAGACCCAAAAAAAGTGTCTCGATCCCTTACAACATGAATGGGACCAGGAAAAACATAGCCAAAGATCAAACATTATAGCACATCATCCCAAGAATGCTAATTTCATATCACTAAAGCCAAATATAACTACAATCAAATATTTTGACATCAATGACAACCATTAATGACAAAAACAATAATCAAAATCATATTCCAACAGGTTATACTTAGTCTACCAGTTGATACCAAGGAGAAAATACATAAACCAGCAATTGTTGGTCAAGCCAAATTTCCTAAATACATAAACCATCAATGAAAGGTGAAACTCTGATAACTACCGAAATAATAAATAATGAGAAACAATTTCATCACTTAAATATTTCACACCAAATGCAACACTGAAGAATAATCTACTATCATTGGTTGCATACAATTACACATTGATGTTTGAAAATCTTCTCTTCAAGTTTGCATCGCTTTCATACTCACTTCACTCCATTAAACATAAACCATACTCTATATATATACCATTCCATACTTCCATATTCATCCATGACAACCAATCATGATATTATTTATCATTTTCAAAGTCAGGCAACTACAATTTGAAATAGGTCGCTCCAAGACATTCCCACGGTGGAAGGAATTAAATGTGGATCACACTAAAATATTCTCTCTCAATGCAACATGTATTGATTCATCACATCATATGAATCCAAGGAATAAGATATATACTTTACAATGCATATTATGTTACCAAACCACAATCATTAATAACTAGATAGGACCAGACCCAAAAAAGGATAAGTTTAGAGAAAGAATAAATTGTCTAATGGGAGAAGATGAAGGAGACTATTCTGGACTAATGAAACAAACACAAAATCTTACTCTTGAAGTTGCAAAAGAGTTTAAGAAATCAAGAATGACTTTTCTCCCTCTCACATTCCAAATGATAGCTCCTTTTTTGATAATTTATAAAATATAATTCCTAAATAATTTGCATTATAAAAACTAGTAATGAAGATCAAAATAACATCTTGGCTTCTCCTATAGAAAAGACAAATATATACCAAAATAGAAAAGAGGAAGAGCGGGGAGACATAGTCACAGTAATTACTCAAAGTAACTAGTAAAGATGCAGAAAGTATTGGAAAAGAAGCACAGAAAATTAAAGAAATATAAAAAGAATAAATTGTCTCTGAAAGGAGTATAAAAGAAGTAAAATATAGTGATTAATAAGGAATACTCTTGGGAGAATATTCCAGAAGATCTGAAGACGTTTCGTTATATCTTCTTAATGTGTAATTGGATATTCAACTTGTAATCTTCTTTGAGGCACTCAATGTACCAGTGACAGAAGGAAAGTTAGACATTGATCATGTATCTCCTCTATAGAGATAATATATGGGTGATATACTCCATCATTAATCTCAAAAATAATTAATGAATTATCACAAAGATAGTTCCATCTCTATTGAAAATGCAATCAATATCCTTTTAGATGGTCTTCTTGAAATACAGTTGGATGAATATGCACCTGCAATAGAAATACAGTTGGAAGGATTTAAGCAACATAAAATTGCTACAAAAATCTCCTTAAGGAAGGAGATATTGAAGGATATAGAAAGTGAAATATTTGATGTCCTTGTCGATAGATGAGTTGTCACTCATGTCAGGTTACAAGAGTCAATCAAAGAATTTCATAAATGCTTAGAAGAAGTAATTGTATTAAATAAATTTATCCATTGTTCGCCCTCTACCAATAATAATTTTCAAGACAAATTAGCATCCTTTGAGGCTCAAATTGTTTCTATGTTAGAATCAATAGATTAAAAAAATGGTGTTGATGTTAAAGAATGAGATATAATTGAATTCCTTTATATAAAGCTTCAAAAACTATATGATCAAAGGAATCATGTGAAGAAACTATTTTCTATATAAACGAGATTGTGGATTTGGAGCTATCCTCTATAACTAAGATTCCAGAAAACTTAAGTGCTACTAAGATATTAGTGAGAATTTCGTATTAGTATACTCTCCTGTAGTCTATTGTGGACAAATGGAAGTCCCCATAGGCAACATTGTAGACAAACTTTAACTCCATTCTTCCATCAAAATAGATCTATGTTTACAAAAGTTAATTTTCCTTGTGGCCTTATACATATACTCGATAGTTGTTATAGTTTTGTTTTTCTTTGGCACTTGGGATACTTTGTCTTTGATATCAAAGGGGAGAAGTTTTTGGGCACAAGTTTTTTCATTAATGATAAAGGGGGAGATTTTTGCACATATGCATGTTTTGGTTGTCATTGATGTCAAACTTATCTTTGGATGATGCACCTTTTTTTGTTATGTTGTATGTCCAGAGTAGTACACAATCAATATTCTACATATATGATGTCACAAGTTTTTGGAGGTTGATAGAGAATTTTGTATGGTTCATTTTCAATTTACTTTGATTCTCTCTAGATCCTCGAAGATTTTTTTTTAAGAGTACTTTCATATGCACTAGTTTACTATCTATCGATCAATTCTCTAAATTTTGCCTTTCCAGCTTATCAATTCAATGTTGTTTGCTTCATGACCTAAACACTATACATAAATGGTTAAATATTGGATCATAAACATTGCACCTCGTATTATATATCTCTATATTCTTAGCATCCAATGGGTTATCTCTCTAGGTTAAACTTCAAACATTGTGTGAAACCAGGACACATGATAATGCCTTGTGTTCTCTCTTGCATGATTTTTAATGTTAGTAATAACTGAGAAGGGTGGTGGGGGAGGGGGAGAGGGAGGGGGAGGGCGAGGGGGAGGGGGGAGGGGGNTGAATCAATGGCCTCAAAATTTATCCTTCAATCTTTAACCACCAATCAATACACCTTAGATTATTAAGTCCCTACAAGATGCATGCCATGAAATACTTATAATATTTGACTGTCTGTCGATTTACGTTGTCTGTCCTTATTCTCCTTGATAACCAATAAGCAGTAAAACTATTTACCGATACTCAGTAAATATTCAGAGTATACCAATCAATCCAGAAATGCATATGTGAAATGTAAAACAATAAAGTAATAAGCCATACACACATAACACATGGATTTAATGTGGAAACCCTATTAAGGGAAAAACCACTAGGACTGATACCCCAAATTTTTACTCTTCTGAAGTGAGCCCTGTTAGGAGCCAACCCTGTTAAAGGTTACAAACACACTTTTAAGTGTGACTTTGTTAGAGGATTTTATACATAGAGGTTGTCACTTAGTATCTGGCATCTATTTTGCTACCATCCTTGAATTAGCCTCCTTAGACTGTCAATAGGCTTTAGGCAAATCTTGCTACCATCCTTGAATCAACCTTCTTCTTAGGCTGTCAATAGGCTTTATGCAATTTCAATGTTACTTTCATGAATCAACCTTTTTGGCAATCCGTTAAGATATACCTCAATTATAGAAGACAATTAAGTCCTGCTCTGTTAAGAGACTTATGCTTCAATGGTTAAACTGAAATATTATGACCTGTTTCTAATGCAACTTGAATTGTAGATTTTCAGATCTATTTAAGTACACTTCCTCTCTAATCAATGTATCAATTCAATTTTTTGTGCTCCACACTTTCTGCTTTGTGATGTTGTGCTTCACTGTTCGTCGGTGTCTACAGAATTCTTTAGCTCTCCTTCAGCTTGATTGATCAGGACTGTATGAAGTTATCCTTCATCAGGCTCTCTTCAGCATCCTCTTTCTATTCATTCCCCTTTCGTGTATGTGATTTCTTGTGATTATAGAAATGAATTATGGTTGTCACTTATATAGACATGATATTCCTTAATTCTTGATTCTTGGTGTGAAAAAAAATCCAGCCAAAATGATTTACAACTTTAACTCCTTATTTATCTCGTAGTTATCTTCTTGCCAACTGTACAAATATTTTTTAAATAAATTACTTAACTCTGGATGAATAAAAAAAATAAAACAACCAGTTAAGTCTATCCTTAAGCTCTGCCAGCTAGATATTTTGTCATTTTCTGAACTCTTTGTTCTGTCGGTCAACTCTGCAGTTAGTCATCGGTGACAACTACCAGTTCCATTGGTGTAACTTCAGTCAGCTTCGAGATCTCCTTCCGTCGGGCATCATTAGATTTTACTTGTCGGGAAACTCTATGATTTTTCTTCGCCGGGCAACACTGTCTTCTGATTGTCGGGCATCACTGTGACTTTTTCTTTGCCTTTACCGATGGTGTGCACTCCGTCAGTGTTGTCTGTCACTTAGTGAATACTTGACTTTTATGCATTGCTGAAAGCATAATCTCTGTTCCATTGATTCTCTGAAGTCTTTGACATTATGTACATGACCGTACAGATGATATAAAGTTGACATCAATGACAATACAAACCATTAATTGATTTAATGCCTTGCATCATCTTCAACTTAACATTATCAAACATTCAATCAGTTATATGTCATCATTTTAATACTGAGTATATGATCTTTATAGATGTTGGTTGGTGAGATCTTTGAAAGTTAGGATTGGTTCTCTTCAACTATTGGTTTTGGCTAGTTTATCAATGTTATTCATGGGTTCGTATCTAGATGGCTAATGATGATTTGTGCATTGCAATGCCATGTAGTAATCTTGGCAGCATTTATGAATTGAATTAAGAGTACCAATTAAAATATATCTATGTTTACAAAATTTAAGTTGCCTTATGGCTTTATACATATACTTGATAGTTGTTATACTTTTGTTTTTCTTTGGCACTTGGGGTACTTTCAAAGGGGTACTTTGTCTTTGATATCAAAGGGGGAGAAGTTTTTGGGAACAAGTTTTTTTCATTAATGACAAAGGGGGACATTTTTGCACATATGCATGTTTTTGGTTGTCATTGATGTCAAACTTATCTTTGGATGATGGACCTTTTTTTGTTATGTTTTATGTCCAGAGTAGTACACAATCAATATTCTACATATATGGTGTCACAAGTTTTTGGAGGTTGATAGAGAATTTTGTATAGTTCATTTTCAATTTACTTTGATTCTCTCTAGATCCTTGAAGATTTTTTTTGAAGAGTACTTTCATATGCACTAGTTTACTATCTATCTATCAATTCTCCAAATTTTGCCTTTGCAACTTATCAATTCAATGTTGTTTTCTTCATGACCTAAACACTATACATATATGGTTAAATATTGGATCATAAACATTGTACCTCATAGTATATATCTCTATATTCTTAGCATCCAATGGGTTACCTCTCTAGGTTAAATTTCAAACATTGTGTGAAACCAGGACACATGATAATGCCTTGTGTTCTCTCTGACATGATTTTTAATACTATGAGTATATGATCTTGATAGATGTTGGTTGGTGGGATCTTTGAAAGTTAGGATTGGTTCTCTTCAACTATTGGTTTTGGCTAGTTTATCAATGCTATTCATGGGTTTGTATCTAGATGGCTAATGATGATTTTCACATTGCAATGTCATGTAGTAATCTTGGCAGCATTTATGAATTGAATTAAGAGTAAATCGACTTGAAAGAAAATAATGCATGCTCTAGTACCCCTTCGCATGCATTGTATTTGAATTTTCTAATCTGATTATGTTTAATTTACACATTCCACCTTGCGTTGGTTGACACATTGGGTGATTGTTAAAGTGCGATAAATATATAATCAAGGGTATGCTTCGAAGATAATAGAAGATTGAGTAATATGATGTTGGTAATGAGATTTTTATAGTGTAGACGATATAGAGAGAGATTATCAGAGATCGAGGCTTGAACAGTGAACTGTATTTTGCATTTTGAGAATGTATTTTGTATTGGTTTAAATACTTTACTTCTTGATATCATATAGTTATTGTAAGCTTATGTTGTATTCAAGGCGGTAAGCATTATTTTTTATGATGGACGGTGAGTTCTTTGGACTTTTTCTTATAATCAATAAATAGATATTTTATATAATGAGTGTGATTCTCACCATGGTTTTTTTTAATTTGGGTTTTCCATGCAAAAAATATTGGTGTTATGCATTATTGTTATTGAAATTTTAGTTGCTTACTTCTTTAATTTAATCATTATATTGAGTAATTAATGATACTTATATTTTTAAGTGCATGTTAATTCACCCCCCCCCCACCCTCTCAGCATCCAATGGTGTTCAATATATGAAAACTAGCAATCTTAGGCCTACTTATTTTTTATAGTTGAAGGGGAATGATCCACTTGGCTCTAGACTATTCGTTCACAAATTGGATCCAATGGTTGACCTTCATTGGGAATTAATAAGTACTATTTAAATTATGGAAGATTAATGCAAGATCTAAATAAAAATATAACAAAATGATAGCTTTCAACATATACAACATAACAAGGAATTGTTACATAGATTTTGGCGAAAGATTTGGAATGAAAAGATGGAAACTAACATGTGCTACAAATTTAGAGCTAAATCAAAAGGACTTAGATAACTAGGGTGACTTGGGCCCACCCTTTTTGGATTTATGGGTAGGCATTGTGTAGCTCTTTTGAAACTCAATTTATATCTAAATCTATGTTTTTTTCACCTACTTGCACACAAAAAAGAGAAAAAACTTTGAGTTGAAGGGTGTTTGCATAGGTCAAACCCCAGTTTAGGAATTAACCTTGAAATTGAAATAAATTAAAATGGATATGAAAGCATGTTCTTATGTAGCAAAGCTAGGATCTTAAAAAAATGTTAATACCCTTGTAGGCCTTTCTTGTACCAAAATGCTCATGAATACATTTATTTTGACTTTGTAGAGTTGAATTTAGGAATGGTTGATCATGGATGCCATCATGGGTACATAGATTTAAAAATTACTCATCATCTTCAACGGCTTGGATGTTTGATCGCTTTCTCCTGATGACTTGAGTGTTTTATTAGAGAATGCAATTGAGTGATTGAGAATGGATGCCAAAATTAGGTGTGGTAACTTTATTTTATACCTTTCCCTAGCATTTTAGGGAGTGAATTTTGGAGAGATCCAACATGGGCTTTAATTTTGCACTCCCACAAGCTTATCATTGCATAATTTAAATTTGGGCCCTAATTGGTGGGACTCAAACAACCAAGTAACTAGGTCTAGCAGCCTAAACACCCAATGCATCTTGATACTCCCAATGAAAGTCCAAATTAGGATGTAGGGTCATGAATATAGAGAGGAAGCTAGAATATTTATTAGAATTGATCCAGATCAAGCATGTTGGGCATAGGAGGCCAACAATGCTAAAATAGGGCCTAGTTCACTAACAAATTTTATAGGGATACAATTTACAAAACTAAATTTATACCCCAATATAGGAGTGTAAACTTGCATTAATACTATCGATAAAGTAGAACACTTTATTGGAAAACTTTGGTCAAGTTAGTAAATAGACAAGGAATGCTAAGCCCTAAAGTAACTTAAGACCTTATCAATCTAATAACAAGACAAAAGGAGAAACACATGAAAGGAAAGAGAGAATAAGAGTGACTCTGTTGGCCTAGTAAGTTCAAGCTTACTATGAGTCATGTAGAGAGATCAGTACAAGGGAGAATTGAATTAGTCTAGAAAGTTGTGTCATGCTACTCATCTCACCCCAAGGACAACAAAGTAAAGCATTGTATGCAAGGAAATTCACTAAGAGAAATAGATGCAAAGAATAACAAGGCTTAGCATCCTATGCAAGGAAATCCAATAGAAATAATGAAAGGATAACAAAGAAAATCATTGTGTTCAAGGAAATCCACTATAAAGGATGCAAATGATAAATAATAAAAGCATTGTATGCAAGGAAATCTGCCTTGAGAAGATTTCCAAACAAAATTCATAGTTTTCTAAGTAACCTAAAAAAATTGGCAGCTAAAATTGTGATGTGTGTATAAAGTATAACAAAGAGAGAAGTGTATGCCCCCATATTAAATAAAATGTTTATGCCTTACCAAGAGAAATATTTTTAAGGTAGCATACATGCATCCAAAAGGCAAGTATGTTGCCACAATGAAATGCCCCTAAGAAAGGACTTAATCAAGGGCAATAGAGCACATGCCAAAAAGAGAGCACATAAGGGATTCACTAACTAGAGTCAGTATGTGAAATTGATAAGCCATATATATCAAGAATAATTTCACTGAGTTTATCTCATCCCATAAAGGTAGTGGAACTACAAGAAAAATGGAAGAAGAGAACATAAGATAAACAAGAAAAAGTATTTTTGGGTCAACATGGCAGAGACCAAAAAGAGAGATGGATCGGTCAACATGGCAGAGACCAAAATGAGATATGGATCTCAATGCTTTGCATCATCCCCAAGTAGACAAGAAAAAGGCACATTTAAAAAAAAAACACATCTACAAAATAGCCTAAATACTACATAAAAAATAATTGAGATACAAATAGAATACTGTCATGAAAAGTTTGGTCTCTTTATTATCTTGAGCCAATAGAGAAACAAGGGTCATACAAGAGAGATTGAAATAACACAAAGACAATATCAAGAAACATTTAATTGATACAGTATGTTATTTACAATAAAATACACAAATGAGTCTACTACAGAAGCAAAGATAGTCAAGAAAACTATATGCCTCCCAATCTTGCTTAACATCACTTAGGGATGTTGGACAAGACACAAGAGGAGAAACAAAAAGTATGGTAGATGGAGCTACTAAGAGTTCCAATCAAGGACCATTCTCTAATGATGAGTCACATTTTTTTTCATGAGGAGCTAGGATTAATGCTTTGAAAAATCTTGAAGAAAGTTCATGATTGATTTCAATAACCTCATACATATCATCAGAATCAACATTATAAGAATAAAAAAAAATTAGCATCATTATCATCCATATCATCATCCATTTTAATCACAATAATATATTTAATGTGAAAAGAATAAAAATCATGCTTAGACAATTTTAACTTTTTAAGATTATCTTCCTCCCTCGGGCTAGTCAAAGGTTAGTAAAATAGGATCAAATCATCTTCGGTGTCTTAGGGGAGGAAATTTTCTTGGGAGAAAGTGCATGAGCCTTTCCTCGGTTTGTTTCAAATTGGTCTTAAGCACTATGGTTTCTCTTGGTTCAAATTGAAATTTGGGAAGGTTTAGGATCAATCAACAGTGGCTCCTATTCTTCCTTTGTAGGAGGAGGAACACAAGGAATCTGACTAAGTTGAGAGATGTGAAATTTTGGATATTTTTCAGATATAGGAGGTGTAAATGAAGCGTATATAGGGGGAATGGAAGGTGTAGGAAGGTGTTTGGTTCTAGGATGAGGAGATGGAATATCCTTATATTTTCTTAACTTTGATATCATTACATTTAAAAAGTTTAATAAAGTAGGAACATAATATCTTGTCAGAGTTGTAATGGTTGAGGTATTAACAACAAAAAGAATTCAAGGGTTAAGTTTTCATGAATTTGTAATGGCTTATAGAGAATATGATCAAATATGGTGATTTATCCATTATGAGGAATCTTAAAAGACTTGTGGATAGTAGAAGGAATAGCTTTCATGGAAGTAAGCCAGGGATGACCTAGTCTCACTTGGAATTGATCTAAGGTAGGTATAATGGAAAAGGTGACATCTAAGAACTTCTTACAAAATTTAATGGGAATGATTATAGAACCTATTTTAGGATAAGTAAAACCATCATGCACCTTAATTATCACATCATTTTTTTCATAAGTTTCTTGGTAAAATTGTCTTGTAAAGAGATGCTCTTTCGTAATAACATTCATCATGCATACAATATCAAGAAGCACTCCTCAGGAGAGCTCTTAATTAATATTTGTAGTAATTTAGAGGGGTCCCTCATGTGCCTTTATATTTTCCTTCAAATAAAAAATAATGTGAGGTTCATGCTTAGGTTACATAGGTTTAGTTTGTTCAATAAGGTTGACAACATTGTTGATTGTGCTACAGTCTCAACATACATGGTTGTAGGGTTACTAGTCTCAACAATATTGGTGGAATGGGAAGGAAAATAATTGGTAGACATGATAGTATTTGTAGAATGAGAAGGTAAAGGATTGGTATATATTTTAAATTTTTTATTAGGGGGTACTATAGATTTGTTTCCTTTATCATTAACATCCTCAAAATTATGGTATTGGAATCAATGAGGTCTTGTATAAGATGTTTCAACCTATAATACTTTTTACTATTATGGGTTGTTCGATAGTGATATTGACAAAAGGGTTTTCAATTATAAGAAGTTGGTAATGGTTTAGAAGGGTCAATGGGTTTGACAAGAGGAAGCTCAAAACATTATCATTAATCAAGTTAAGCATAACATTGTGTAAAGAATTAGCAAGTGAAGAAAACTTATGCATAGGTTTAAATATTGATGACAAAGAAGCCACACCTAAATTTGTAGCTTTCATTTATGTATCAACATGATTTGAAGAATTGTTTATCTTGATGAATCCTTTAATTATATTTTGGAACTTTGTGGAAATTTTTTTGAGTGGCATCATTCTTATCAACTGAAGCCATTGATGTGGACGATTCAAATTATCTCTCCCAAGCTGATAATTATGAAGCATTGCATACAATTGGGTAAAGGGAGAAAAATAAGAAAGTAGTTGTAACATAAGAAATGGTGAAAAGAGAAAGATGGATCTATTAGGGATTTTTCTTGTAAGAACTTAAAACAGTGTGAATGCTTACTCTTTATATTTCCAATTTAACTCTATGAAAGAGAAAGCCTAATTGCCGAGGACTAGTTCCTCCTTTGAATTTGAGATCCACAAACTCAGGCGGGTGTACCTTCAAATGGTTACTGACTTGCAGTATCTTTTATAGTGGATTAGGTCTCTTACCAATTTTCTAATTTCCTTTTACTTTATCAATAGATAGAAAACTATGAAAATGACTGTAATTAATCTGATATAGATCTTAATAAGCCAAACCATTATCTTAACAATAACAAACAATAATGTGATAAGGATTCTCATCCTTCTTCCTTTTATATTTCTCTAAAATTAGGAGGGTTAACCTATTGATTCTCTCTTGAAGGAATCAGCAAACTGAATTGTATATTCTGATACAATTATTTAAACTTATATGTATTTATGACTGAAATGTAAATGTTTGATTGTTTTTTGAATATTGGATGATAATTAACTATTTTTCCAAACCCTAACCAGTGCCTAATCCTTGGGCAAAGAGTCTATATCAAATGTAAATCCACAACAAATGATTAATGTAAATACATGCAATTCAAGTGGAATGCCTTACAAACTACCTTTCACTCCAATACCCCTATTATCATATCCTAATACTAATGCTTAGCTCTCTGGGATCACCTGTAAGACTTATTCTTTCCTTGAAAGAACTCACAAGCAACTACACAATTACCTTGTAATTGGTATATCTAAATTGCCTTACAATTTAAACATACAAGAGCTAGAACATAAATATAAAGAGACAAACACAAGATATAGGACAAAAACTGTAATGTATTTTATTAATTTGATCACTGATTCAAATAAATTCAAAGGACAATATGCATAAAAAACTCAGACAAATTAAGTAGTCTGGCTTGAAATTCTCATCTCATCATCATATCCCAATATATTCTTACAAAATGGTACAAGTGCTCTATAAATAGTCTAAACCATCTTGTAATCCTTCAAAATTAAAGATGCAACAAGCTTTGAATGGTTTAAGACCTAACCCTAAAAGATAGAAATAGACAAAATACAAGAAAACACCAAGCGGTGGAAGGACAAAATATAAGAATGAAATTAGATTTGATCTTCAAATCCTTGTCAGCTGGAACCTTTGTTTGTATATGTTCTGGATAGACTCCAATAGTTGTCGTGAGATTAATTGATCACCATTATAGGATAACATACACTTATCTTTCAGATGACTAACCTCCATGTGCTCAAAGATCAGGTGCCAGGTGTCTTTCTATTCTGTATCTAACACATCTAAGTTAATATCCACAGTCTTCTTTTTCTTGGGCTTTGTGAGAAGATCCCATTCTGCAACCTCTTCCTCAGAAGGCCAATTAAATCTCTAAATATTTCCCAACAGTGTCTTTTTTCATTCCCATCTAGCATATGTTATGCTCTTGACATCTATCATAAACTTATTGAAGTTTGTTTCAGCCTTGAATGCTTCATCTAGGGTCTTATTAAATGACCCCATATCTAACTCTGCAGTATCAGATAGAAATGCCTCTTTACTAGGAAATAATGAATCAAATTCATTCCTCCATACATCCACTGACTTAATTTGACCATACTCTATTTTTATTGAGGGAATGAATTTATTGAAATCTGATCCAAACATATTTATTCTAGCCTCTATATGATTTTCCTTGCCCTTAAAAAAGGACAAGGTTACCCCAATCTGATCTATTTCATCTCCAACTTGGGTAACTATCTCTGGAAGATCTTCTCTATGTGGCTGCAAGGATGCTAATCTCTCAAGTAAACTGGCCCTTACTGACCAAGTAGCATAAAATGGATTCAAGATTGACATAAAATTGGTCACTTCAATTTGTAGACTAGGAAACTTATTATAGGCCCCATGTACTAAATCAACCTTATCTTTTAGGATGAAAATACTATGCTGCAAAATATTTAGAAAGGATTCTAAAGCCACACCATTCTTCTCTGAATCCTTTTTCCCTATTTCCTTTTCTTTAGCCCCTATATCCTTTGTTTGCACCAGTGCATTTGTAACTTGCTTTGGTTCAGCAGGGCCAGGTTCAGGCATCTCTTGTAACTTCTTGGTCAGATCTACAATTATTTTTTCCATGACATTGATCTTAATTAGACCTAGTTCTCTATCCTTGGAAATAAGGCTTGTTTCATCAAACAATTTCTGGTATGTGTTGGAAATGTGAACTGCCTTTGCTTCATTCAGGTGAGAAAAGTGGGTCAGGGCCTGAGAAATCTCTAGGTCTCCTATTTTGTGGATAAACTAGATTATCTTATCTCCTTCCATCTTTTCTTGGAAATTTATTAATGATGGCTTTTGATTATTTGGAGCTAGAGACCACATTTCTAGGGTTTGAGATTGGGCATTATAGCCACATCCTAAATCATTTCCCCTACTTGTGTCTCTATTGAGAATTGTATGTCTGGATGCCTTCTGATTTGATCAATAATGAAGGCTGAAGCTAGGTCCCATCCTTCTACCAGTAACATACCACTTGACTTTAATATTTTTCTGGCCTCATTAGGATTCATGTTCTCAGACTCTGGGTCATTTTCTTGGAGAGCTTGTAATGCTTCACTTGTTATAGCTTCTCCTCCATCTAGTTTCAACTGTGCCCCCACTTTTTGTTGCTTGGCCCATATCAAGAAGTCCTTGAATTATTTTCTTTTTATGAATTCATCATCTTTTAGGAACTCTTCTTGTTTCAATTCCCTTTCATCTTGGCACAATATGGGGGGCATCTCAACATTGTCATCAGTGTCTTCCCTTTTCTTCTTTCCCTCTCTTATGCCTTTCCTTAATTGATGGTCATAGGCACTAGTCCCTATGAATAGGGAACTAACTTTATCCTTTTTCTTCTTCTATGTCTTCACAACAGAAGGCCCCCTGCTTCCGCTTGTTTCTTCTTATGTGGAGTCTCTACATCTACCTCATCCTCATGCCCCTGTGTCAAATCAATTATAATTTCCTCATTATGAGGTGGCTAATCTTGAGGTGGTGGGTTGTGTACATAATAGCTACTGCTATATTTTGATGATGACTGCTTATGTGGACCTCTATCCGTATCTTCAATTTTCTCCTCCAATTGATATCTTAGAAGCTCATAAGACTCAATCATTTTCTCTAACCTTTGTAAATAGGGCATACCCAAAAAATAACCACCAAATGGGATCCCTTTCTTTTTGAGATGCTGCTCCAAATCCATCAAGTCTTGGTACTTGGTTGATATTGATGAAATATAATCGTCTTCAAGGATGTTCCTAATCAAATCCTCTTCTTCACAAGGTTGATGCTCCTTTTTAATTGGAATAGTAGGTGTCAAAATTTTCTTAGCACTTTTTATAAACCCCTCTGTATCAATATATCTATACAGGGCAACATTCATCCTGTAGTGTCTCAACCATCCATTCATAGGATCATAGGCCATCTTCCTTATTATGAATTCAGAGGCAATAAACTACCTTGGTGTAAAGGTTCCTTTCCTTTCTGGAGCCAAATTCTCCCTATCTATCAACATGAGTTGCCACAGGAACTCCATGATTTCAATTATGGGTGGCACTCTATACGGAAAAATATGTGGTGGCTGAGAACAACCATATATTCTGATCAAGGTAAAATTTTGATGACAGTAAAAATCACCCTAGTTGTGGTCTCCATTCCACTTGTCTACAAACTTGCAAGGTCTTACAATTGTAATACCTTCACTGGAAGCCTATTCATATTCACTCCTAGATTTCTCAACAATGGGTATACCACCCAATTCTCAAATGCACAAAATTCATTTTCTCTAGAAGTATAGTTCCATACCCTTAACCAAAGTTGTACAGGGTTGATCTGTCCATGATACAATCTTTTGAGTTACAAATTTGACTAGTCCATGATGTTGAAATTGTAAGACATAATTAGATGCATGAGCAATGAATATTGCAAGAACTTAGGGCTTCCTACCTTACTCTGGATATCAATAAATCCCTGGTGCATTTTATCAGTTACATACTGAATGTAATCGTATTCAGTACTAACATGAGGACTTTGAATATCTAGAATTATCATCAGCACGTCTGATGATACTCTCGCTCTTCCACTATCCACACCTAAGACTCTGCATAGGGCATATGAAATGTATTTCATGTAGAATTCCAGATCTTTGTAAAAGTATGGGGCATTATCACTAGGAATGGTGGAAATATAATTCCTAGTTCCCTTTGGCACATGGGCCTGAATCAACTTAGCCACAATACCGACCTCCTTGGTATATCTAGAAGCTAGGGATTTCAAATTTATCTCTATTGAACAGGGGTTATACATATCAAAAGCTTTCATGAGTGATGCCCTATCTAGGGTTACTAAAATAGTGCCATCATATTTGCTCATGGTTCTTGAAATGGTGTCATACCTACTGGCTAACTCTACTATCAAATCAACATCAACAAATACATCAGGAACAACTAATTTAGCCAATCCACTCATCCAAGGGTTTGATATAGGCATAGGTCCCTCACTATTCTTATGAAATTTAGTTAAAGAAATGATAACTAGAATAATCTGGTGTCTTAGCATCCCTAATATATGCATAATTATCACCCAGGTACTCATCATTTACCCTTTTTCCTTGATTGGAGCCTGGGAGAAGTTGAATGAATTATTCTGAGTAATTCCTCTTTCCTTTGAGGTCATCATGATCTCCACTCTTCCTGCTAGTAGAGGCAACACTCACTACTCTGCTCATGTTGTCTGGTATAAATTGCAACTGATCAACTACTCTTTCTTTCACTCTCTATGTCTGTATAGCTCTGTTCTCTTGAGAATTCTTATCACTTATGCAAATATCGCTCTGAAAACTGCAACTCTTGGTAAAAATGAAATGATAAATAGAAATGCCTACTTATTCAGAGAAATCAATGTACAAACCTTGCTTCAAAATCATGGATTTGCAATTCAGTCACTTCTTTCATTACTTCTATGTGTTGTGATATCAATTTTCCATTCTAGCCGTGGCATTTGAAACTGACAGAGGATCAATTTTGAATGATTGATTTTCCATTAAAACATTATTATATTCAAAATTAGATCAAGATCTGATTCGATTGGCTCATTTATCACAGCTCAGCAACACTTTAAACATGTTGTCATAATCTTTGCATTCTGATTGGCTGATAACTGTACAACATGGCGTGGGAGAAAACCTTAAATCTTACCTCGGTCCTACTCTGGTTCCCTTCAACGACTGCGCAACTGTGTGATCTCTTTGTCGTGGAGAGTTACCCTTAACTTTGGTTCTTTTCTGAGAGTTAACGACCACCACACGATCTTCATCTTGATCAATGCTCATCTCTTAATCGCTGATTGAATTTTCTTAACTCACATTCCTTTTGAGACTTCGCGACTAAGGCTTTTAATAACTCATCTTAAACCTTGGGTTCCTTTCAGAGGCTACGCGACTGTGAAAAGTCAAAGTCTCTTCAAGATTTCATTAACTCTGATTTTCTTTCAAGACTATGTGGCCATCACTAGATCTTCTCTCAATCAAACGACCCACGTGTAATCTCATTTTCTTTTTTTACTTTCTCTTTCTTATCTGAGACTTCGCGACTACCGTGGATCTAATTTTAATCTAACGGTTTGCAGGTAATCTCCTTATCTTTTCACTTAACTGTAGTTTACTCAGAGACTTCACGACTTAAGCTATCTCCAAGTCACAAAAGGAATTTCTTTACCTATGGTTTGCTTCAAGACTTCCTGACTAACTCAGATCTCTGAAAGATGTGGCCATGTGTTCAAACCTGAATCATTATCACTGAATCATTAAAATTTCTTTGACTATTTGAATTTCAAAAGTGACTTCACGCTATCCATCAGATCTTTTGTATTTCATGGCTCCGATCTTCTCGCTGCAAACTCACTTAAAATTTACTTAACTCTTATTCAACCAAAGCTCTTATCGAGACTTCATGAATCATTGCATCTCATTGTCACTTTAAGAGATCACTAACTGAGGATTTCTTTCACAATTGAACGCCAGCCATTAGATCATTTTCTAATCTAACAGTAGTTGGGATATCTCTTTATCTTTTATCCATCTGAAACCTTTTCTTGCAACTTCACAATGGCCACAAGATCTATCTTTCATCTTACGGCAATCACTTAATCTCCCAACCTTTAACTTAACCATTATTTTTAAAAGAGATCATGTGACTTGAAGGCTTTTAACTCAACTCCTGACCTTGGTTTATTTGTGAGACACCGCTACCATGTAAATTTTAAGTTGCTGATAGATTTATTAACTCAAGATTTTTCTTCGAGACTTCACGACCACCGCAAGATTTCTTTTCAGATCAATGACTATCACTTAATCTGATATCTTTTAACTTAACTCTCATTCTTCTTCATGATTACGCGACTGCATGATGTAACACCCCAAAATTGGCATCTTGCAACCCTAACCAATTTTGTTGCATTTGTCGCTCTTCTAAATCATCAAAGTCCTATTGTACTAGGCAATTCTGAGTTTTCACTGACTCTACTCGACCTGAG
>MU226467.1:217633-267606 GCA_018584345.1 Thuja plicata
TTTTTTCTATTTTTGTCATAAATTTATTACCCATGTGATTTTTGGAGGAATAATACTCTTTGAATTGAGAAATGAGTTCGAGATCATCTATTTTCAAGAGAGGTTCCATAACAAGATAGTTAAAATTCATGGTTATGGAAGAGGAGGAATCAAGCATGGGAGTGACGAAAGAGATGAATAGAAGAAGGTAGACTAGATAATAAGAGGAAAAGAAACAAGAGTATGTGAAGAGGTTAGGAAGAAGAGGAAGAAGCGTGAAGGAAGAAGAGAAAGGATGGAAATGGGAGACTAGGAAAACATGGGAGATGTGGAAGAAAGAAGACCAAGAGTCATTTTGTGCAACTTGATACCATTTACATCCATTTGGATGTTGAGAAACATGTCATAGAAATTTTGGGTAGATCGATTGAGTTTTTTATCACTCGGGAACTCATATTTATTCATTTTAATTGACCAACTAGATGCATTAACAAATTTTTATTATCAATCAAGCATGCAAGATAGCAATCAGGGAGTTCAAGCAAACAAATGTCTTCAAACAATGAGCAAGGGACAAAGTAACCTTGCGCATCAACAAGAATAGTGACATAGTATTCTACTCCATAAGAGTTTTACTTGTGTATGTTCTCAAAATGTTTTTCAGTCACGCACATAGTCCTAGAAAAGAAAATTTTGGTTGCACTATGGTTCATAGTAATAGTTTGAATCTGCAACTTTTGCAATCTCAAGTGGGTGAAATCCAATCTCGGTGCACCGAGGTTTTGACACAGTCTGAGAATTTAATCAATCAGGAGCTGTTGAGGAGATCTGACAACCCAACAAGAGACCACACCTGTGGATATTTCTTCCACAAGGACATTTATATAGTGGTTTTTGCTACCATGGAAAAAATGGATATTACCACTTGAGATTCCATGCACATGGTTTACCCAATAAAGGGAGTGTCCACTATGGTTAACCCTCTCTAACAAGGAAGACTCACAATATGAACCACATGGGGACTTGGTTCAAATTCAAGGGTTCCAAGTTTCTGATTCTCCCAAGAGGGAAAAGAGGATAATCCTCTAGCCTCTTCACCCCACCCAAACATAGCAAGAAATATTAATTGACCCACTAATTTGAAATCACCTCATGTAAGGTTCGTATATCAACAACAATGACCACCAATCTCAAGAGAGAAAGTACCATCAAAAGTTGAAGACCAAACCAAGTGAGATAATAACAAATCCTTCCCTACCTACAAGGTGATCTATCGTCAAGAAGAGCTTCACATGTAAGACAAGTGAATTAATCCCACTGTCTCAAGATCGCCACAAATAGTGTTCATAGGGCCTAATTACTATGTGAAACATATATGAAATTAGGAAGCAAATCTAGATCCATTTTTAAAGCACCAACTGGAAATGTGATCTATGAAAGCAAGAAACACTCAAGCTAAACATGTGAGAGGTTAATTTTTATTTTCAAAATACAAATGTTATAGAGATGCAATAAAATAACTCAAGTCCAAAGCAACGCGCTTAATATATTTTACCTTATTGTTTCTTTTGTTGAGCTTTTCCGTGAAAGCAAGCCATGAATTCTCTAACAAGCAAGATAAGAAAACAAGATATGTAATGTATATTCAACTTATGCAAACCCTAGGGTTATATCTGAAAATCAATTGTTAGGAGCAATAATAACCAGTAAATAATCCAAATGACAACTCACATCATGCATTGAACCATGTGAAAAATAAGTGCA
Organism: Thuja plicata; assembly: GCA_018584345.1. Lineage (NCBI taxonomy): Eukaryota > Viridiplantae > Streptophyta > Pinopsida > Cupressales > Cupressaceae > Thuja > Thuja plicata. Next base: position 219,377 of record MU226467.1, read on the forward strand.
AGCTAATCATTAAATGCCCTTTTTTAATTTTGATTTTTGACCTAGTCAACAAGATTGGACCTATATGACATGAATTTGGATCCCAAACCCTAAATGTAGAAAAGAGACCCCTGTTAAAAAATAGAGAGCTTTCCAAGAATGTAAAATTTTTAGCAATATTTTCTGATTTGTGCTCTAGGGACCCTACTTATCAAAATAGACCACTTTTTAAAGATCATATTTTTAAACCATTATTTGTCATAAAAAAACACACAAAGAACATACCCCCCTTTAGAATTCTAAGAGATTTCTAGAAATGTTGAATTTTATGAAAAATTCATTGATTTACGACCAGAAACAAATTTTCATGAAAAATCATAAAAAAATTATAAATCGCAGAAAAATGATCTGAAAAATCTGATTTTCAAACTGAGACACCTTTGACCCAATGCCAACCTACAAAAATAAATTTAGACCAAAACTCTAAGCCGTTTGGGAGATATGATCAAATCTTTCAAAACACCCTAGGTTTTGTCTTCAACTCATCCTCCACAAGGGTTAGGCTTGAAAAACTTCAATAAAATAACTATGTAAGGATTAGAAAATTTGAATAAAATAAAGAAAAATCAGGAGCATCATCCCCCATGGTGGGCACCAAAAATGTGTGCTAAAAATGTGTCACACTTCTATGAATCATTGTATCCAAGATTGCTCAAGAATGAGGTCTCAAATGGCGATTCATAGCTCTTTATTCATGGAGTGCAAGGGTTTGTAATGGAGGACCTCAGATTGACTTAGTTTGTGCCCATGCAAGTACACCATAAAATGAGAGATTCAAAAAGGAAAAGCAAGAATGCTAGTCTCCATGATCACCAAGTGTGCATGCAAATGAAAATGGAAGCTATTCTATATGATAACAATGCATGATTATTCTATAAAAGGAAATACAAATGCAAGATTAATCTATGAAAGGAAACATGAATATAATCTAACATGCAATTGCAAAAATTAATCTAAATAGATTGCCATGGGGCATGAAAGAAGAAGAAAAGAAGAGAGAAGTTGCAATATCCAAGCTTAAGTGCTCAAAATCTCCTCCAAAATTGCTCTCCAAACCTGCAGCATAACAATAGCATAAAATCTTCATTGTTGAAATGAGAAGGAGAGGTTTCCTTATAAAGATAAATGGATAGTAGAGATTAAGAGGCAAAAAGCCCACCACTTAGGAAGATGTGTAGAAAAAGGAACTTTATTTATTTTTATTTAATTTATTTCCTTTTTCAACAAAGGGGGATTTAAGTGGGGGGTTTTATTTAATTAAAAGAGGGCTTTTCTTTTAATTAAATAAGATTATTTAATTTAATTAAAAGGGATATTTTAATTAAATGAGATAATATTATTTAATTAAGAGAGATTTTAATTAAATAAGATAAAATTATTTAATTAAAAAGGAATTTTAATTAAATAAGATTATTTTATTTAATAAAAATGAATTTTTTTTAATTAAATAAGATAATTGATGAAATGATCAAACCTTAGTAAATATTGAAATAATTGAATTAATTATGATTTGATCAAGGAAATTGATTTGAATTGAAAATGTTGCAAAGAATTGATTTAGGAATTTGATAAATTGATAAATGGGGGTCCATAGTCCAGGCGACCATTTTAGGGTGCATACAACATTAACCTAAAATATTTGTTTTTTATTTTCTTGTCAGTTTAGTCTCCGAGTTTCTTTCAGTGTTCACTCAATTTGGATCATTAGCAGTCACGAACCTTATGGCGTGTTCCTAGACTCTTCTTGAACCTTCTACTAGGTTCACATCTCATTTGGTTACTTCATATATGATATCTTACAGATTCTTGGTGGGACTTAACTATTCCTTGTGTTTCACGACCAATTTTGTTTTTGAACTTGCAAAGGAATTTTATGACCCGTGAAGCTTACCGACACATTTATCGATGTTATTAAATTTTTTCCCTACCTACTTGAGGGATCATGATTCATGTTTCATCAATTTGAGGTAGATCCATATGATTTGGACCTTGACCTATATTTGTGGTACATTTTCTTCTCGTTGGGAATATAATCTTTCTTAGGCCAACCTCATACTTGTGATGGCCTTATGAACTCTTGTAATTGATTCTTGGGGGATCATAGAGAATATAGAAGAACGGGTCCTCAGTAGACCTTAGTAGCTTGGATTAGAATAGATGGTATAAAAATATAATCTACAAAAGGTTCTTAAACACAAGCCTATATGCCTAGAATGTATGACTACATGTAGCAGATCTATTGTTCTTGATTATCTGATAATAAGAAGGTTGATCTTGCATTTATCTCAATTATTTTTTGTATTATTTATGGTGTGTGACTCATCCTACAAGGATTGGACTGATCTCTTTGAGTTCCCTCTATCCTTGCTACATTAAGTGGTATTAGAGTGAATTTATCATTTTGTTGAGGTAGATCATGGTTCTTGAGCTTGCAAAGTCCTGGATTGTTTTTTTGTGGGGTGGAAGAGAGAGTATTTGACCAGCAATTGTAGATAATTTGTGTAACATGGCCCATAGAGGAAATCCTAGAGGTGAAAGGAGAGATGCATATCCAGTAGTGTTGGATATGTTGAGATAGATTACAGCTAGATTGGATGTTGTTGAAACAACCCAAAGGAGAGGTCGACATATTGAAGATGTAAGTGATGTAGAGGAAGAAATAAATGAAGAAGAAGTAGAAGAGGGTGAAGAGAAAGAAAAGCTTGAACAAGGAGATGATATATTTATAAAGGCCCTAACTAGGGTTAATTCAAGACCACATTTCAATCCACTTGATTATGATAGAAATTTGGATTCAGATGAACTACTTGATTGGATCACAGAGATAGAGAAATAATCTGATTATGAAGGTACATATGAAGATAAGAAAGTTAAGTATGCTTTCACAAAGTTGAGAGGACATGCATATTTATGGTGGGAACATTTGCAGACTGGTAGACAAAGAAGAGGCAAGGATAAAATCAAATCATGGGATAGGATGGTAAAAAATTGAAATGTAAGTTCTTACCTGTTGATTACCAAGTAATTGTTTTTAGGAAGTTGCAAAAGCTAAAGCAAAAGGATCTTAGTTTTAAGGAGTATACTGACAAATTCTATAGATTGGATATCAGATCTGGACACGCAAATAATTATGTTGAAAGGGTTGCATGGTACTTGAATAGTTTGAGGACATCTATTCAAGATGAGATCAGTTTGGTTAAGTTGCAAAGTATAGATGAAGCTTACCAATATGCCCTAAAAGATGAGGAAAAATTAAACAAAAGGCATGAGAAAAGACAAAGAGGCAGAGGTGGAAGATTTCAGAGAGGAAGACCCTCAGGTGGTGGAAGATCTTATTTAGAACAGAATAAAGGAAAGAAAAAATTCAAAGAGGATAATTCCTATTGAAGGGATGATAGAAATTTCTAGAAAGGATGTAGATAAAATAGCTATAGGAAAGATGACAAAAGAGTGTTTAGAGGAACCCGTTTCAAGTGTGTGGGAGAAGGACACCAATATTTTGAATGTACCCAAGGAAATTCAAGTAAGAGGATTGAGAATAATGACATAATTTTTTTTTTGAGGAAGAATCCAAGGAACCGTTGAACCAACTCAAAGATGGAGAAGCCCTAATGGTAAGGAGGGCCCTATGTCATGAAGAACCAGACCAAAAGTCATTGTTGAGGATAATTTTGTCCAAGACAAGATGCAAGGTTGAAGGAAAATGTTACAAACTGATTATTGACAGTGGTAGTTCAGACAACCTAGCCTTTGAAGAGTTGGTGAACAAGTTTAAGTTGCCGAGATTGAAGCATCCAAAACCCTATCAGATAGAATAGGTAAAGGATGATCATAAGGTAGTGGTAAGTGAACAATACCTAAAGAAATTGAAAATATGATCTTATTAAGCTGAATTTATTTTTGATATTATGCCTATGGATGTGTGTCATATATTTTTGGGTAGACCTTTCTAGTGTGATAGACAAGCTTTGCATGATTGGAGAAACAATTTGTATACTATTGTTGCAAACGGGAATGAAACAAGTGTTGTTTCCTTTAGTTGAGACTCCTAAGAATGAGAATTGTACTAGAGTTAGAGTTTGTTTGCTTGAAGGAAGGAAATTATTGGATGCCTTGAAAAGTGAAAATGTATATTATTCTTTGATTCGTAAGAAGTCCGATTTAGAATTGGTAGAGAAACAACCAGAAGAGATAAAGGAATTGTTGATTGAGTATGAGGATATAATCTTAGATATTGTGCCTGATGGATTTCCACCTATGAGGAGTATTAGTCATTTCATGAATCTGATTCATGGATCAAGTTTACCAAATAAATAAGCACATCGGATGACACCAATAGAGAATGGAGAGTTAAATAGACGAGTGCAAGAGTTGTTGAAGAAAGGTTTTATAAGAGAGAGTTTGAGTCCTTATGTAGTACCTAAAGTATTAGAACCAAATAAGAATGGAGAATAGAGGATTTGTATTGATTCTAGAGCCATTAACAATATCATAGTGAAGTACCAATTTCCTTTGCCTAGGATGGATGATATAATGGATTATTTAAGTGGAGCCATATATTTTAGAAAGATAGATTTGAAAAGTGGATATCATCATATCATAATCAAAGAAGGAGATGAATGGAAAACAACATTCAAGAGAAATGAGGGATTGTATGAATGGTTAGTGATGTCCTTTGGAATAACTAATGCACCCATTACTTGTTGATACTATGGAATTGAATAACTAAGAGGGGGGTGGGGAATTAGTTATTCCCAATAATAAAATCTTAAAACCCTTCAACAATCAAAACCCCTTTAGCACAATAACTTATCAAGCATACAACCCTAATGTTAAAATCAAATTATAATCAAATAATAAGCATGAAAGAAAGAAATCTAAAACACTAAAGGCATTATATTTTTCCATTAGTATATAAAAGGAGAAACATGATCTACAGCATCGATCTACACTACACCGATAGACAGGGCACAACACTACCCAACGCCAAGGTTACCCGATACTACCAAGTATAAAGCATCTTGACAAACACTATGCAGTGTTACCCGATGACAAAAAGGATAAAGGAACCCGACGAGTAACAACAATGCAACCTGACAAAATAGAAAAGAGAGGAAACCGACAGATGAAGGGAACCCAATGATCATTTCAACAAAGAAACACTGACAAACTTTCAGTTCAACCTGACGACCAAGAACCGACAGTCAGTTACATCCCGCAAAAAGTGGATCTGACTTTCCACATCAGATTAAACAATGAAGTTGTATATTTAGATTCTTGATTTGTTTTAAATATATTATGTGTGGAGAAAGCAATGTAATTATTATTGTTTTAATTAGTTTAGCTATTTTAAAACATACAAACTAAAAGATCAAGGTCAAGTTGTATACCTTGGATCAAGAGTTAACATTGTAATGTGTGATTCTACAAAAGGTCAAATACTTGTATAAATAGATGCTCAATCTATTGTGAACATGTTGTTCAATGATGATTGTAGCCACTGAGAGCATATAAGGATCAGATAAGAGAATTCATGCAGAAGGACAGAAAAGGATCAATTTGGTTTCAAGAACAGAACACAGGCTACCGACGAGCAGAGAAAATGTATTAATCAATCACTATAGGTGATATTAATCTTATGAGAGCTTTAATGGATCTGTGCTTAGAAATTATAGATTTCATATAGTTAGGTCAAACATATTGTACTCATTCTAACAAGTGTAGTACACTTAAGAAATCCTTTCAAGAAAGGTGGACCTAACAGTCCTATTGTAAATCTCTTAACTGAATGCATACTTAAATCAGTGTTGCTAAATCTCTTAACAGAGTAGATCTTAACAGGTCTCCACTTTAATACTCCTAATAGGGTAGATCATCAGAAGTGATCAATTGTAAGCCTTTACTAGCTCCCTTCCATTCTGTAGATAGTGAATTTTTGTGGGTGCCATCCCCACTACAGATTTTACTTCCTAACAAAAGTTTTATGTGATATCATATCTTTTGTTATATGTTTATTACTTTCATGAATGTTTCTATGAATGTTGCCAAAAATTAAAGATTATGAATTAATATTACATGCATAAGAAGAACATCAGAAATGGTTGGTAATACTATAAATATTGATTACTAATGATGAAAGGTGAAAAGTGTTAAAATTTTTAGAGGTACTAATTCACCCCTCCCCTCTTAGTACTACTTCCCATTAATCCCAACAATTGGTATCAGAGCTAAGTCTCTTCTTGGAAAGCTTAAAGGATTAAGAGAAAAGATCATACAATGGAGAAGTACAGACTTGATAAGAATATTGAGAATAAAAAGCTTGAGATACAGATGTTCTATGATAGTATAAAGAAGAGAGAATCAAGATGAGAGAGTTGTCAGATGAGAGAAAAGGTATGGAAACTTGGAGAAATGAAAAAGATTATCAAGAAGAAGAGATTCCAAATTTATTTGAATCTTCTGGATCAAATACAAGTAATGCATCAGATACATCAGTTGAGAACATCACAAATCTAAAGGAGATCAATCAACATTTGATAGAGCAAATAAAGATGTTGCAAATCGCTCAAGAGACCCAGATGGTAACAATGATTGGTGTGATGAGTTATGTTAGACAAGATGAAATAGAAAGAACACCAACTACTGATGATAGAAGGAAGATTACAAAGAAGCTACAAGAAAATGAGTTAGAAATTCAAAGACATGTTGAGAATCACCATGAGATCACAAATTAGATTATTCTTATGAGTCAAGAAGTAAACAGAATGAATATATAACTCATTGAAAGAGTACAGGCTATCGGTAAACTAAGAGAAGAGAAGGAAAAACTAAAGCATGAGGATAGAGTTCAACAACAACATAATGAAATTATCAGAAAGGCCAAATAAAGAAATAAAAGAATGGATGATTTTCTTGAAGGACAACGAAGAGTCAACAACAACAGCAGTCTAGGCTTTACCGAAAATGGAGAATCATCAAATCAAGGCAATCCAAAGAATGTCTATGAAAATCCAAGACCAAGAAAGCTGACATGCAAACACTATGGAAAGAAAGGCCACACATCAAATGTGTGTAGAGGTAAAATAAAAGGTATTCCTAAATCTACATCTTCATTCATAGGATCATATTATAAATGTAACAATAAAGGACATAAAGCTTATGAATGTAAGTTTAAGATGGATCAACCAAAGAAGTAAACCTACATGGACAAATATTTTCCTACATGCAAAATGAATGGGCACACAAGTCTTGAATGATGGAAAAAGAAAAGGAAAACATGGAAGCCTAAAGGTCAAGAAACTCCCTATCAATTAAAGAGAATCAAAAATCAATATGTATGGGACTATAGTACTTGGACAAACTGTACAACATGTGGTAGATATGGTCACATTGCTACAAAATTCATGAGGGCATGGACCAAAAGTTCTAGAGGCTGGAAAAACCCCAAAATGGCATGCTTACACTGTCACAAAGTTGGTCATCTCAAGAAATATTGCAAAGACCGAATGATAGAGATAAGCATATATCCCAATGGAAACACCATTGAATATATCCGGAGGGCTAGATATAAAATGTGGAGAAAAGCTTCAAGAAATGATGAATCTAAACCAAGCAATGCAAATGGTGACACCCCATCCAATGGATCTAGTGACATCACCACCCCCACGCAAGCTGAACAAGTAAGTATGGAACTGCACTACACCAAGTCATATTTTTCATTAGTTCCATTATACAATTGATAGATAGTCAAAATATGCATAAATAAAGATGCATATTATATTACTTGTTACAATTCTAAGAAAACAACCCCATCGGTAAACACATACCAAAAATCATCGGTGAATATAAAGGATGAGCTATCTACAATTACCAAGAATCGTCAGTCAACACATAAAATGACTAAGTTCCTAATGTAACCCGAAACCCGTCGGTAAGGAAGCAAAGTTATAAAGTTGTCATGACAAAACACCGATATCCGTCGGTGAAAGCAAAAATCTTAACAACTGTCCTGAGCATCCTGACAATACTGACAATGATTTTGGAATTCTTCCTGATGAACTCCGTCTTCATGACCTGATGAGTCATTGAGCATTTATGATAGACATAGGGAAAAAGTCTATAAATACTCGACGGGAGTACTTCATTTTGCACCTGTGATTTGAAGAGAAAAAGCATAGCGAAACCAGAGCGATAAAAGATCAGATAGCAGAGAAAACTTGAATCGATCTAGCACACAAAAAATAGATCATTCACCAGTATCACAGATCGAAGTAAGTATCAAGGGCAGCGAAGAACTATGTTGTTATTTTTAAGAAAGCCCTAAATTTAGAAGAAATCCCTAAAATCAAAAAAATGATGGCAACCACTTCAAGAACTATAAAGATCAAGAATGATAAGAAGAATATGGTTAGGATGATAAAGAAAAGCACTTGTGTAGAACCAAATTAAAAGATATGCCCAGAGATTGCATCACAACCCGATGAATCCGACACATTTTCTAAGATTCCACCTAGGGTTTTGCTGATAGAGGATGTAAGGTCCTATATTTACTACAAGATTACTAAAATAGGTGATCTTGAGATGGATGAAGCTTACACGAAGCTTTGTGATGCAGAAGGAAACCTAAAAGATGAATAGTAGCATCTGCAAGTAAAGGGAATAACAAATTCCCTATATTTTCTGAGGGATTTCAAAACCGACTGGATTAGGTTAGTTTTGATCAGAATGCATGACCAGAAGTTGTGGTTAGATCAACCTAAGAAAATTAACAATGTCCTTCATGTTGTTACTGGTTATCCAATAATTGACAAGCCTAAGGCACATAAGCATCCCTCCAGGCCAGAAGTTGAAAATATCACCAAAGCTATGTGGGATAATAGAGCTCTAAAAGTAAACACCATCACCAACAAGGAACTGAGATTCGGTGCATGTGTAATTGGCTACAAGATATTTCAGGAAAGTAGGCTTAGAAGCATTGCTTCAACAGTAGTAAGCACAACTTATAAGATAGTGACCAAGGGAATTCAGATGGATCTATGTGAGACCTTGTTAAAGCAACTTGATGAGAACATGACAACAATAAGGTCTGCAAAGACTAACACATGTAAGTTTGGCTCACTTATCATGTGCATATTTTTCTACTTTCAAGAATACTTTCCTTCAGTAGGAAAAGTGAAATGGGATACTACAAAACCAGTCACACTACAAATTAGTGAACTTATTAAGTCACTAGGAGATAACTTCGATTCAGTCATGACTGCATACTTCCTTGAATTCAAGGAAAAGATGATGGAAAGAGTAAGGATCCCTAAGAAACTAATTGAAAAACATAGGGATGAGATATATTTTATGGTGGATACAGATTTTACCCACATAAAACCGGTTGTACCAAGAACATCTTGGTTAGCCCCTCTTGATTATGAAATCAACATAGATCAAGCAACCAATGCTATTGATGCATTGATCAATGAGCCAATTGACAGCAAAAAACCAAGGTTTGGCACTTACGAAGAGGCCAGGTCAAAGATAAAAAGAGGCCTAGAAATCAAAAGGACTGTCAAAAAGAAGAATAAGATGGTTAAGAATCTTAAAAAGATTCTATCAGTTAATGAGGAGGAACAAGAACAAATAGAGGAAACTGATGAACAAGGTACCATCGGTGAAGGGCAAGATGAGAAGAAATCAAATTCTGAGGCAACTGAATTTGATACACCTCCACCTCCTACAAAGAAACAGAGGACAAGGAGTCAAATTTCTAAGACTGATACCACACCTCTTAAGAAAGTTCAAGTAAGGACCTATAAGAGGAAGCAGTCAATAAAGAAAATAAAGCAGCAAACAGAGAAACAAAAGCCTACAAAGAGGAGGAAAATAATGGTAAGGACTAAAGGTGGCATTGAGGTTTCTAAAGAGGATGAGCCTGATGTAGTGAAGAAAAACTTCATAAATCAAACAATTGATGAGGCTATTGAATCTATTGCTGCATCTGGCACCATGTATGATAAGAAAATCAGACAATGGGATACACTTAAACCAGAGGATCAAAATAAGATACAAGAGGCAATCATCAAGTCAATGATAAAATTCAAATATGTACCAGCTGAATTTATCAACCAAATACCCAAAGAGCTGGGTAACAAAATATCTCAACAATAGTCATATTCTCTACAAACTGAAAGAGGAGCAAGGGAGAGGGTACTTGTCACACTTATGCCTCCCAAATCTAAGATAGAAGAAATCAAATAAATAATGAAGAAGCACTCAAGCAAATTTGTAGCCAAGATAAGATCTTACAAAGTGCTAGAGGATAAGTTTATAGAGCTAGAAAAAATGAATGAGACTAAAGGGAGACAACTCCTAGATCTGCCTACAGAGTCAAAAAGTCATGAGAATTAATTACTTCTCACCGACACACCTCAAAGAGAGGGGGATAAAAACAAGGCAAGTCCTTAGCACATTGCTTTGGACAATGTTGAAGATATGGAACCAATAGATTTGGACAAAGTCATGGATGATCTTGGCATTCAAGACATCACACATTATGACTCTGAAAAGGATCCATAAAGAGAAGATGATGTAATATTTATATATCTTAAGGATCAAGAAAAGAAACAAGAGTTGAAGAAAATAGGGCATAAATAAATGAATGTTGCTAATGAGACATAACAGGGCACTTTAGTCATTGACATAACAGAACCAAACCCTGCAGAGCAAATACAAAAAGATGAAGATGTCACTACTCAAAAAGACAAAACCGACGAGAAGGACACGACTCTAGATACAACATAAGATAGCACACAAAGAAATATTCCAGTATTGATGAAGGCCATCAATATACTAGAAGGTAATGAAGGGTCTAATGCAGAAGATACAAGCACACCCGAGGATAAGGGTGATGAAGAAACAAAAGACACCATAGATGACACAAAGGACACAACTGCAGAACAAGCTACAACTGACGATCAGAAAGATAAACTACTGATCAAAGTAAAGAGGAAGAACAAAAGGTAGAAGAGAACATACAGAAAGAAAAGAGTGAAGAAGCAAAGAAAGATGAGTTGGAGAAGAAAATAGAAGAAAAATCTACAGAGACACCCAAGGTTGATGGAGAGACGTCTTCACAAAATCAATAAGTGCACCCTGAGCAGAAAATACAAGAAGCATCTTCAACAAAGCCTTCACCAAGCACTTCAGAGAGGATAAATGAACTAGAAATGGTAGTTCATATATCTGCATCCACACAAATCTCAAAGAAGAAGAAGAGAAAGCATAAGAATCCAATCACTCTAGATGAAATCATTGAGATTCTAGTTTGTGATCCCAGGACATTAGATCCGTCTAAATTAACAAAGTATGCAAGAATTTGTGAGAGGAAAGCAATGCAAGACAAATTGAAAAAAGCCACAAAAGAGGCAAAGGTACTTGAAGTAGCATGAGGAATACTTCAACAAATTGTACCAGATGTAGATGTCGATCAAAAAGCCCCAATTCTTGATCAATTAGTGGTTCTCACAGATGCAATCACATCTCAGAACATAGATGCTGAGAAGGTCATGGAAGAAAGACTTGAACAGAAATATGAGTTCAAGCTAGCAGAAAAGATAAGCCAAGAGGTGGAATTGCAAAAGGTAAAGCTTTCTGAATTGGTTAGCACAATAGATTCAATAATCTCAGAAGCTATAACCTTCATACAGAAATTATGCACGCTTGATCAACTCACCCAGGAGTATACCAACAAGATAGCACAAATAGTTGTTGATCTTCAAACAAGTGCACAAACTCTCACGAATAGTGAAGAGCCAATAAAATTGCACAATGAGAAACTCAAGCAAGCATGAAAATTGAGACAAGACATATAGATTGCAGAGACAAAGTTTAGAGATGAGGTAAATGAGCTTCAAGCACAACTCTTAGTGACACTCTCACTACTGCAGAAACATATGATAGAGGAAAAAGCACTAATTGCCACCCCATAAATGTCTGTCCTAGACAACATTTATGATATGCATGCACGGCTAGAGCTAGAACACTTGGCACTAGGACTCCTGAAAGAAAAATGGGAAAAATTGCTCAAAGATATAAATAACAGCCATTCACATATACTTGACACATTGTAAGTTACACATTTTTGTCACATTTTTTGACAACTTATAAGTTGTACATTTTTTTCATGAGTATCAAATGAAGGGGGAAATGATATGTACAGTCACAGTAAAAGAAGGGGGAAATGAAAGGAGGAAATGATGTGTACAGTCAAACATTTGAAAGAGCAAAGAACAAGGAATGTATAGTACAGAGGCAAGTATACATATACTTATACTATACTGATGCATATAGTTAGGGGGAATCATATAATGAAAAATATATATACATGGTGTACATACTAAACACTTTAGTATTATGCGCATATCGGTTTTTGATACTAATGTCAAAGGGGGAGAATGAAGGCATTATATTTTTCCATTAGTATATACAAGGAAAAACATGATCTACACCATCGGTCTACACTACACCGACAGACAAGGAACAACACTACTCGACGCCAAGGTTACCTGATACTACCAAGTACAAAGCATACCAACAAAGACTATTCAGTGTTACCCGATGACAAAAAGGATAAAAGAACCTGACGAGTAACAATAGTGCAACTCAACAAAACAACAAAGAGAGGAACCCGATAGATGAAGGGAACCCAACAATTAGTTCAACAAAGGAATGTTGATAGACTTTTAGTTCAACCTGACGACCAAGAACCGACAGTCAGTTACATCCCGCAAAAAGTGGATCTGACTTTCCACGTCAGATAAAACAATGAAGTTTTATATTTAGCTTCTTGACTTGTTTTAAATCCATTATGTGTGGAGAAATAAATGTAATTATTATTGTTTTAATTAGTTTAACTATTTTAAAACATACAAACTAAAAGATCAAGGTCAAGTTGTATACCTTGGATCAAGAGTTAACATTGCAATACGTGATTCTAGAATAGGTCAAATACATGTATAAATAAATGCTCAATATATTGTGAACATGTTGTTTGATGATGATTGTAGCCATTGAGAGAATCTAAGGATCAGACAAGAGAATTCATGCAGAAGGAAAGAAAAGGATCAATTCAGTTTCAAGAATAGAACATAGGCTACCAATGAGCAGAGAAAAGGTATTAATCAATCACTATAGGTGATATTCATATTATGAGATCTTTAATGGATCTGTGATCAGAAATTATAGATTTCATATAGTCACGTCAAACATATTTTACTCATTCTAACAAGTGTAGTACACTTAAGAAATCTTTTCAAGAAAGGTGGACCTAACAGTCCTATTATAAATCTCTTAACTGAGTGCACACTTAAATCAATGTTGTTAAAGCTCTTAACAGATTAGATCTTAATAGGTCTCCACTTTAATACTCCTAACAGGGTAGATCATCAGAAGTGATCAATTGTAAGCCTTTATTGGCTCCCTTCCATTCTGCAGATAGTGAAGTTTTGTTGGTGCCATCCCCACCGCAGTTTTTACTCCCTAACAGGAGTTTTCTATGATATCATATCTTGTGTTATGTGTTTATTACTTTCATGAATGTTTCTATGAATGTTGAAAAAAATTAAAGATTATGAATTAATATTACATGCATAAGAAAGAACATCAAAAATGGTCGGTAATACTATAAAGATTGATTACTAATGATGAAAGGTGAAAAGTGTTAAAAGTTTTAGAGGTATTGATTCACCCCTCCCCTCTCAGTACTACTTCCCATTAATCCCAACAATAACTAAGAGGGGGTGGGGAATTAGTTATTCCCAATAATAAAATCTTAAAACCCTTCAACAATCAAAACCCCTTTAACATAGTAACTTATCAAGCATACAACCCTAATGTTCAGATCAGATTATGTAATCAAATAATAAGCATGAAAAAAAGAAATCTAAAACACACCCACAATGCTTGAAACCAGATTTTTATCATGGAAACCGTGTTAGGGGAAAAACCACGGAGGGGTTGATTACCCACAATAAGTAAATACCTTGTTAGAAGTAAAAAAATATTACAATATATATGGGGAATGCACTTTCCTTCAGGCTCACTTCCTAGAGATCACTACTCAAATAAAAATGCCTTGGGATACAACCCTAAGGAAGGATCACTTCCTTATAGATTCATCACTATAATTATCCAAATATTTTGTGAACTAGATAACATCTACCTTATGCCAAAGTCAGTTCCATTGAAGCTCAACTATGATCTCTTCTTAAATCATTTCTGATTCCTTTTGATAAGAAATTTATCACTCAAGATATCTCAAAAACTTATCTACAAGAAATATCTGGCATGCATAGCCATTCTTCCACTTCCGCACTACTGAATTTCCCTAATTCATCATCTTATACCAAGAACCAGGTCAGCAAAACCTAAATCACCAATTCTACAAATAAACATGCCAATTCTCAATACCTGATCCATTTATGACCATTATGTTATGGCCTTCATCCATAAAAACCACCTCGAGATCATAAATCTCCATGATAGAATGTTTTGTACTTCTGCAACATGATTTACCAACCAAGTCATCCAAGAACAAATAATACAAATAAAAATATTATCATTGACCAAAAATTTAACCAATCAGGTCCTTCTGATCCATGTGGATTTCCAAATCCTCAATAAAATAATTTAAGAAAATCCTACAGCATCATGATTAGCATATTAACATCTAAATCCATCCTAGCCATTGGATTTAGCCACACTTATTTACCGAACCTCAAGAACATTGTTTGCAAGGCTCTAAGACAACAAAAATATGTTATGTGGACCTCTGAGGTATAAACCCTCTGAATTGAATATACTTGAGTATGTCTTAGACACACTCCTAGATGTGCTCCATGAAATTCTCATTCTTTTGAGTACATCAGACCTTTTTTAGTCTTCTTATTAACACTAATTGTCACCTTTTTCTACCAGTCATCTTTTGTAACCTGTTTACCTGTCCAAATATTCATGAAACACTCTAAAACTTTGGGTGAACATGGTAAAAACCTTCCTCTATGTACAAATCCATATCTATCATATCCTCTTCTCATTAGACTTATGAACACTCTTCTCCATTGGCTAACCTACAACAGTTAAGTTAGCAACAACGAATCTAGTCTTCTGATCAATTCCTCTACTATGTTGACATCAAAGCCAACACATTCATCTTCCAACGTTTCCATTATGCCAACAGTACTTTCATGAGATTTATGAATGAGGTATTGAAGAAATTATCGAGTAAGTTTGTGAATGTTTATCTTGATGACATTCTAATTTTTCAGTAAGAGCAAGGAAGATCATATGTTGCATCTAAGAAAAGTCTTGCAGAGAATAAGGGAAGAGAAGTTGTTGATAAACATCAAGAAATATTCCTTCATGAGAGAAGAAATAGTATATTTTGGATTTTTGATATCTGAAGAGGGATTGAAGATGGATCTTGAGAAGGTTAAATAAATTATTGAGTGGCCTACACCTGTAAGTGTTTGAGAAGTGAGATAATTTTATGGATTGGCTAGTTTTTACAGAAATTTCATTAGAAATTCAGTTTGGTTTGTAATAATTTGACTGAGACAATGAGAGGGGATAGAAAATAATTCAAGTGGATGTATGGATCAAAATATTTTTAAGTTGTTGAAGCAGAAGGTGATTGAATAACCCATGTTAGCCTTACATGATTTAATAAAGTTTTTAAAGTAGAATGTGATGCAAGTGGAAATGCAATTGGAGCAGTATTGACTCAAGAAGGTAGACCGGTTGCTTATTTCAGTGAAATATTTAATAATACCAAGAGAAGATATTCAGTTTGTGATCATGAATTTTATGTCATAGTTAAATCCTTGAAGAAATGGAGACATTACATGTTTCCTAAGGAGTTTTTGTTGTACATTGATCATCAAGCATTGCAATATTTGAATAGTCAAAGTAATTTGAATCATAGACATATGAGATGGGTTGAATTCTTACAGAGTTATACATTTGTATTGAAACATAGGAGTTGTAAAAAAAATAAAGTCGATGATTCTTTGAGTAGAAGAAGGACTTTTTTGACAGAGATGAGAGTTGGAGTATTGGGATTTGAATATTTGAAGACTTTGTATGTGGATGACCCTAATTTTTTAGAACCTTGGAAAGCTTCCAAAGAACCTATTATAGCATATCAAAGAAAATGGTTGGACTATTTCATTTAGAATGGTATGTTAATAAGAAGAATTCAGTTGTGTATACCTATAAGTTTTATGAGGGATAATCTGGTTAAGGAAAAGCATTATGGACAATTAGGTAGACACTTTGGTATTGAAAAGACAGTGGATTTAGTAAGTGAGAGTTACTTTTGGCCTCATATTCATATGGATGTAATAATTTGTTTTCAAAGTTGTGGATTTTTTCAAGTTGCAAAAGGAAGTAGTCAAAATATTGGATTGTATACACCTTTAGTAAGTGAGAGTTACTTTTGGCCTCATATTCATATGGATGTAATAATTTGTTTTCAAAGTTGTGGATTTTTTCAAGTTGCAAAAGGAAGTAGTCAAAATATTGGATTGTATACACCTTTGACAGTACCATCTAAACCTTGGGAGAATATTAGCATGGATTTTGTACTTGGGTTACCAAAGACACAAAGAGGTAATGATTCTATATTTGTGGTGGTAGACATATTTTTGAAGATGGATCATTTCATACCTTGTAAGAAGACAACAAAATTAGTACATGTAGATGACTTATTTTTCAAAGAGATTGTGAGATTGCATGGATTACCTAAAAGCATAGTTTCAGATAGAGATAGTAAGTTTATTGTTTATTTTTGGAAGGCACTTTGGAAGAAGATGAAGACTAATTTGAAGTTCAGTTATACATTTAATCCATAGAAAACTGGACAAACCATAGTACTGAATGTGATTTTGGGTAAATTACTAAAATGTTTGGTTGGAGAGAAGACTGGAAATTGGGATTTGATTCTAGCACAAGAAGAGTTTGCATATAATAATTTAGTAAATAGGAGTGGAAGGAAGACACCATTTGACATAGATACTGGTTTTAATCTTAAAGGAGTATCCAAGTTGAGGGATATCAATCATGCAGTCAAGAGGAGTGTAGAGAGAGAGAGAGAGGAGTTTGTAGAGGTTATGAAGTCATTACATGAAGAGGTTAAACAACATTTGGAGAAAATGAATCAAACATATAAGGAGAATGTTGATATGAAGAGGAGACATAAGGAATTCCAAGTAGGGGATGAAGTAATAGTATATTTGAAGAAAGGCATATTTCTTGTTGGAACCAATAACAATCTGAAGATGGGAAAGTTTAGACTGTGTAAGATCTTGAGGAAATTTGATTAAGGGAATGTGTATGAAGTGGAGTTGCCAAATGACATGGATATTTCACCTATATTCAATGTTGTACATTTATATGAGTATCATGAACCAAATTTTCATGACAATGATGGATTATATGTTGAGAAGAAGTATCCTAAGAAGAAAATGGATAAGATAAGAGAGATTTTGGCTAGCAGAATGGGTAGAAGTACTAGAGGTAGACAATATAAAAAGTATCTTCTCAAATGGAAGGACAAACCGGTGGAGGATTCTTCATGGATTTCTTAGGTTGAAGTTAACCATTTTTTTTTTTCTTAGTCCTAGCAAAGTGATAGGATCACTTTTAAAATAACTCTGGGTGTCTAATTCAAGAGCATCTTGGGTTCTTGGCAATCTTGCATCAACCAAAAATATTTATTTTTTGTTTTCCTATTAGTTTAGTCTTCGATTTTCTTTTAGCGATGGTTTCATTTGGATTTTTTGTAGCCGCGAACCTTATGGTGTGTTCCTAGACTCTTTCTAAATCTTCTCCTAGGTTTTTATCTCATTTGGTTACTTTGCATATGAGATCTTGCAGATTCTTGGCAGGACTTAACTATTCTTCTTGTTTCACGACCAGTTTGTATTTTATGATCTCGTAAAAGAATTTTTTATCAGCGAAGCTTAATGGAACATTTATTGTTGTTATTACATATTTTTCTGACCTAATTGAGGGATTATTATTCATTTTCCATAAATTTGAGGGAGATCCTTATGATTTGGGTTTTGACCTATATTTATAATGCATTTGCTTCTTATTGGGAATGTAATCTTTCTTAGGAGAACATGATGCTTGTGATGGCTTTTTGAACTCTTTTAATTGATTCTTGGGGGATCACAGAGAAGAGAGAAGAAGGGATCACCAGTCGATCTTCGTAGCTTGGATTATAATAGATAGTATAAAAAGATAACCTATAAAAGATTCTTAAACACATGCCTATATGCCTAGAATGTAGCAGATCCATTGCACTTGATTATCTGATAATAAGAAGGTTGATATTGCATTTCTCTCAATTATTTTCTATATTTTTTTCCATTGTGTGACTCATGCTACAAGGATTGGACTGATCTCTTTGAGTTCCCTATATCCTTAATTGCACCAAAAGAACATGAAATATACAGGAAATCAAGCATAAAGACATTGGATCTTGAAATCACTAAAATGGGGTCTAGTAGGTCCTAAAAGACATCCAATAATGGGTGATAACTTTTTAGAAAAGTAAATTTATCCCTCACTTTAGTGGGAGTATGAGACAAGATCATGCTCACAGTAAATTAGATCAAATACATAAGATGATCCCACTAAATTCATGGAGACAAAGAAACATCAAGCCCCCAAGTGGCTTAAGTCATCATCAAAACCAAAACCAAAATAAGAGAGGCATCACTTGAGAGAGAGAGAGAGAGAGAGAGAGAGAGAGAGAGAGAGAGAGAGAGAGAGAGAGAGAGAGAGAGCCCAACAAGAGTATGTCTTATTGTGAACCATAAAAGGAAAGCACTGCAAAATATGGAATTGAATAGTCTAGCAAGTTGTATTATGTAAGTTCAATCCATCAACAAGGATCAATCCTTAAAGGAAAGTGCTTCCAATAATGGATCCAACAATAGAATAATCAATCCTACAGAAAGGTAAGATTCCTTAGGGATCAAAGAAGGGTGGTCTGTCAGAGGAACAAATGTGCATGGTCAGTCTAGACCGAATGTATACGGTCAGTTTAAAGACAAAATGTGCAATAGGGATCAGTTTAAGGATCCATTGAAAAATAACATCGAATCTGTGTGTGTGTGTGTGTGTGTGTGTGTGTGTGTGTGTGTGTGTGTGTGTGTGTGTGTGTGTGTGTGTGCGCGTGTGTGTGTACGTGCCCGCGCGCATGCAAAATGTGAACTGGAGTGTATGCCCTCAAATTAAAATTATTGCAAATGCCTTAACGGGAGAAATTTCTTTAATGGAGCATGCATGCATCCAAAATAAATATTTCCACTATGAAATTCCCCCGAGAAAGGATAGATCAAGGGAAATTAGCACATAAAAAAAGATAACATGAACGGGATCTACCAACTGTAAGGTGAGTAGGTCATATGATAACTCATGTATATCATAATTATGTCAAAGTAAACTATCATCATCCCCCAAAGGTAGTATAACTACAAGCACAATGGAAGAAAAGGAACATAATATTTACAAAGAAGAGTCCTTTTGGGTCAACATCATAGAGACCAAAAAGAATAGGTAGCTACCATTTTGCATCATCCCAAGTAGACAACACAAAGGCACATGTACAAACAATGGAAGAGGCATGACATAACATGTAACAACATATAGAAGAAGAGATACACAAATATAATAATGTGTATGATATTGTTATTCCTTTATCACCTTTTCCAACGGAGCAAAAAGGGTCATTTGAATAAATCTAAACAAAACATGAAACAAGTAGCGCATCATGAGGGAAGCACATCACGAAAAATGGGCAAAAAATAAAAGAAAATAAAATCCACCATACTAGAGGAGCTAGTCAAATGTATCACCCGCCCCCCCATCTTGGTCTATAGTATTTAGGGAATGTGGGAAACTTGCAAGATGAGAAACATCAAGCACAACATATGAAATAATAGCCAATTCCAAACAAGTACCTTGCTGTGAAGAGAGGTCATTGTGTTCATCACTAAGAGTGATGGATAATTGTTGTGAAAGAATAGCTGGTAAATCATGATCAATATCAATAGTCTCGTACATTTCATCATAGTCACTAGCATTAATATCATTTTTAGTATCAATAACATCATAATTAAGAGTTTCTTCTTCATCTAGATTAATTTTAATAGAATCCAAGATACCAATAGCATTGTCGTGTTTGTTCTTTTTAACTTTGCTTAAATTCACTTCCTCCATTGGCTCAGGCATAGATTGGTCAAAGGGAATTCAATCACGAGGAGGTGTATAATTTGAAGAAATGTTTTGAGAAGCATGTTGATAAGCTCTAGCAATATTCTTGTGATGATGATCATGATAATGACAGTTATGTTTGGTCTTGATATAAATTTGGGGTTGGATAGTATCAATCAACATTTGGTCCTTTTCTTCTTTATGGGGATGAACCTAAGGAACCACACTAGGTTCATAGATGGGTTGAGATGTGTATAATAAATAGAAAGAGGTGGTATAGGTAGTGTAGGAAGAAGTCCACATCCAGGTAAAAGATATTGAACATCCTTAGATTTTATAAGTTCACAAATATTTTGAATCTTGTAGGCTTGGTATGATCTAAAGAGATGGAAAGGACGTGTTTTAATTGGGTGAGGAATAGAAGGCCAAAAGAAATCAAGTTCAACTAATTCAAGGAGAATAGAAGGTTGATAAAGACTATGTTTAACAGTCATGATTTCTCCTTTATGAGGAAATTTAACACATTTATGAATATGAGAATCCATGACATACATGGAAGTAAGCCAAGGAAGACCAAGTTTGACTTGAAATTGATCGTAAGTTGGAATGACAGTGAAGGTAACATCTAAAGTTTTACCACCAACTTCAACAGGGAATGAAATGGAACCATGGGAAGGATAAAGGAAACCATTGCAAGTTTGAACCCTAACATCAGATTTATCATAAAAATTATTTTTTCAATTATTTACTATAAAGATGTTCTTCAATTATCACATTCACCATGCAAGTGGGATCAACAAGGGCACCATAGGTAGGAAGGCCATTAACCTTTGTGAAAATGTAGAGAGGACCATCAAGTACTTTAATTGTATCATTGGGATCAAAGGTAATGTAAGGCTAAGAGGAAGGTTTAGGTTTGACTTGCTAAACTTGGTTAACAACATGATTGGCTTCATTAACTTTGTCATCATAGTCAATGCATTGAGAAGAAGAAGGTTGATCTATGGTATTGGTTGAATAATATGACAAAGGATTGATATAAATTTGCAAGTTTTGCTTAGGAGGTGCAATAGAATTGTTTCCTTGATGATGTTCACCATAAATAGATATATTCTTAGATTCAATAAAATCCTGGATAATACTCTTCAAGAGGAAACACTTTTTAGTATCATGACCAGGTTGACGGTGATATTGGGCCTTGGAAAAAAGCTTTGGGATCAAAGTATTTGGATTGAGGTTTGGAGGTGTCAATTGATTTTATAGGAGGAAGTGTTAAAACATTAGCATTAATTAATTTCAACATCGCATTATGCAAATATTCAGAAAGGTTATTGTAATTACGATCATGTTTAAAAATAGAAGACAAAGGAGCCACACCTTTGGATGTTGCTGCCACTTGTTCTTCAATAGTGTTGGATGATTTGTTGCTTTTGATGTAGTTTTATTTTTGAAACTTGTTGAAATTGTATGTAGCATCACTCTTATCAATTGCAACAAGAGCCATTGGACTGGCGATCTCAAATTGACTCACTTGTAGTTGATAATGATGAAGCACTGCACATAATTATGGAAATAAAGAGAATTCAGAAAGAAGTATCTTATCTCTAATGTGACTTTATAAATTAGCAATAAAACTACATTTCACATCAATACTAGGCACAAGATAAGAAATTTGAGCATTCAAATGCTTAAATCTACCAATGAAATCAATAAATTTTTATTTAACACCTTGTTTATAATGCATTAAATTGGTTATAGAGATTTTAGGACCAATGTTGTTTTAAAATTGTTCAATGAAAGAATTAGCAAGTTTTTTTAAAGAATCAATGGAATAAGGAGGCAAGGAAAAATACCATTGCAAGGATTTGTCTCTAAAATTTCTAGTAAAAAAAATTGTCATGAACCTATGGTCATGAGAGAAATCACTACACAAGGTTTGGAAATTTTTGACATGTGTCACAGGATCGCCCATACCATTATAAATCTCAAGATGGAGAATCTCCATATATTGTGGGATAGCAGTACGGATAATATCCAAAGACAAAGGACTAGAAATATCACAAGTAGGAATGTTGAACTTGGATTGAGTCATGAAAGTGATAAGTTGTTGCAAAGAATACATTTTTGAGCCAAGCTATTAATGGTAGAAATGGTAGAAAAGATGGTAGGAGGATGGTACAGGAGCACCTAGGCTAACTCCTAGTTTCATGTTTTGGTTATGGCTTGTATTGACCCTAACCAAGTCAAGAGTATTTTATTAGACCTTAGAAGGTCTTGTGAGTTGGTTTCTAGGTGGATTTGACTAGGATAAATCCACTCTAGTTGTTTTTGCTTTGTTAGTGTTTAGTGCTTTAGAAAGCCTAAATTTGGGAATTTGGGTCTAAAAGCCTAGAAGGCTTGGGAAAGCTTGGAATTGAGCCTAAAATGTCCTCTAAGGTTTTTATACATCATTTTGTATAGGTTATAGGTCATTAAACTATGTTAGAGGCAAAATTGTAAAAGTTGTCAAAATGTTGTCATGACAACATTTGCAACTTTGCAAAGTTGCATGACAACATTGTCATGAAATGATTCCTTTTGATGTTTGAGGATGTGTAGTTATTGTAACCACCTAAAAACATGGGGAAAACATATTAAACCATCAGGAGGCCCATTTCCTGAGGTTAGCTGAGGTGAAGTAATTCAAATTGTCTGAAGTTGCTATGTTATTGTGTTCTTGTGCACTATTAATGTTTTTTGATAGTTAGTGTTCTTAGATGGATTGAATACCTCATTCTCGAGTTGGATTCTTGTATTAGGGATAGATATAGTGTATTTTGTTTTGTTTTGAATTTTATAGGTGTTCATTAGAGTATTTTCGTAAAATCTTTTATGAGTTAGATAGTTACTGGTTTTGACAGGGCGGTTTGGAGAAAAATGGATCCCCCATAGATCTCTATTATAAATTTCATCAAAACCTTGAGGGATATGGAAGGGAAGCCCATTTATAGTTTACATATGATGGGAGGAGAATAGATAAGGAGTTTAACTATTTTTAATGACAAGCCCTAGGCAAGTCCAGTGCATCCAGTTAGGTGTTTGTGAGTGATCTAATGGTGTTTGAATGTAGGGGTATGATTTGCAGAGTGAAACCAAGCATGGTTTTGTAATAATTCAGGTTATATAGACATATCCTAAGAATATTAGGCCTTTCACAATCCATTTGGGTAAATTTTAAAGAAGAAGTCACTAGACTTAACCAGAATAGCCCAATTAGCCCTAGTTGCCCTTAATTCGAGGAATCCACTGTACGGAGACCTTGGAACCCTAAGACCTACAAAATATCTCATGTCTTGGAAAAGGGTATCATAATATCATATTTTTTGGGGATTTTTGGGGAAAATTTTGAATGAAGTGGGAAAAGCTAGTCAATTAGGGCTAGAAGGAGTAATAGGCCTAAAAGACAAAATTCACTAAGAGTCTTGAAATCATTTGAGAAATTCTTGATACTAGAGTGAAGTTCAAGAAGTTTTCCAGGAATAAATTATACCGCCTAAAAACACTTTTTAAGGAAAGGATACCATAAAAGGAACTTGGAGTCTTCCAATAAAGAGCAAAGAAGTGAAGTGAAACTTGATGATAGTTACCCCCTAGTGAAGTACATTGGTTGCCAACTCTTAGAGTGGTATTGAAGAGGGCCTATACTAGCTAAGTAAGGACCTGAAAGATCCTAGAAGAAAGAATAGGGTTTTGGAAAAACTAGGAATGGTTAGGGTCCTAGTAGGCTTGTGCAAGCACACTTGAGAGTTTTCTATCAGATTGGTATCAGAGAAAACAAGATTTGGCTTGTGGTGAATGTTTCAACTAGAAGAGTCAGTAGGAGAGTCTATAATAGTGAAAAATGAAGAAATTGCAAAGAAAGTGGATGATCAAGAAGAAGAGAATAGGTTTCTTAGAGATAGATTGGCCCAATTAGAGTAAAAATTAGACCAAGTGGAAGAGAAGGCTGAGGAAGTCAAGGATAAAGCTGAAGACAAGAGTAAAGAGATAGCCATAGATGATGAGGTCCCTGAACCAGACCCTATCCTCACCGAAGAACCCTTCTTGAAGGCATTAAAAGCCTTAAGTGGAAAGGAGTTGGAAGGAATCCCAATCTTTAGTGGGAAAATGGAACCAAATGTAGTCCTAGATTAGATTGAAGGACTTGAAAATAATTTTGAGTGTGATGGGATAACAGAAGCCCAAAAGGTAAAAGTGGAAAAAGCAAGACTTAGAGGGTCTGCACTCACTTGGTGAAAATTCATCCAAGACGAGAGGGAGAAAGAACGAAAGAAACCCATAACCCCTTGGAAAGCTATGGTAGCTAAAATCGGAGAGACATATATGCCAGAAGATTATGAAATTTAGTTGCATAAGAAAAGACAAAGTTTAAGCCAAAGAATTGGATGTCAACACTTATACTAAGGAGTTTCAGAGGTTGTGCATGATGTCAAGAGTTGCAGAAGATGAAAGTGTGAAGGTAGCTAGATACCTCAATGGTTTAAGGTGGAATATTCAAGATGAATTGAGTCTACTAACTCCTACCATAGTTAAAAGGTTCCACAAACTTGCATTTAAGGTGGAAGAAAAGTTGGAAAAGAAACAAGAGTCTAGAAATCCTAGAGGTATAGGAAGAGGAAGAGATGGCATAGGCCAAAGAGGTAGATATGGTGGTAGAAGTTCAGAACCAAAGACTCAAGGAGAGACTAAACTAACTAAAGAACAAGAGGGAAGCTCAAATAGAGGAGGCTTCAATAGAGGAAGAGGCTCTAATAGTAATTGGAGAGGAAGGAAGAATAGCCAAGGAATAGGTTCCTCCTTTTCAATAATGAAGTGTTATCATTGCAACCAAATGGGACACCTTGCCTATAGGTGTCCAGAGAAAGGCTCTACTTCCCAAGGGAGTGATAAGAGAGTCAATTTTATTCAAGAAGAATCTAGTGGTGGTAAAAAACACCCTGAGGTACCCATAGAGTTAGAAGAGGGAGAAAATATAATGATAAGAATAACACTGATTAAAGAACCCATGAGAGAAGAACCAAGTCAGAGAATATCACTATTAAGAGTGAAATGAAAAATTATGGGTAAAGTATGTAAAATCAACATAGAATCAAGGTCTACTGACAATATTGTCTTAGGGGAGGTAGTTAGAAAGATGAAAATGAAGAGGGGTCCACATAGAGACCCATGCAAGGTTACTTGGTTGAAAAAAGGACAACATGTTCTTGTGAATGAACAAGCATGGGTGAAATTATCTATTGGAAGGTACAAAGATAAGGTAGTATGTAACATCCTACCTATGGATGCATGTCACCTCTTACTAGGAAGGCCATGGAAATTTGGTAGACAAACCATGCATGATCGAGCCAAGAATGCATTTTCTTTCAAGAAAGATGGCGTGACTTTCAAAATCCAGTCACTACTAGAAGAAGGAGAAGTGAAGCCCACATGCCCTAATGTTCTCTTGGTCAGTGAAAAAGAGTTCTTAGAAGCTCTATAAGAAGGAGAGGGAGTAGGATATGCTTTGGTTTTAAAGCCAAAGGAATAAGATGCAGAGAAGATAGTAAAGAAGATAAAGATTCCTATAGAAGTGCAAGAATTGCTAAAGGAATACAAAGACATTGTAAGTGATGGGAAACCAGCTAGCCTACCCCCTAAGAGAGATATTAGACATAAAATAGAATTCATTCCCAGAGCTACCCTACCTAATAAAGCTACTTATAAGATGAACCCTAAACAAAATGAGGAGATTGCCAAGCAAATGCAAGAACTCCTAAACCAAGGCCTCATTAGGAAAAGGATAAGCCTTTGTGATGTTCCCACTATCATAGCACCCATCAAGGGAGGAGCTTGGAGGCCATGCACTGATTCTAGAGCCATCAATAGAATCACCATTAGGTATAGATTCCATATCCCTAGGATAGAAGACCTAATGAACTATTTAGGAGGGGAAAAGTACTTTACTAAGACTGACCTAAAGAGTGGTTATCATCAAATTAGGGTCAAGGAGGGAGATGAATGGAAGACTGCCTTCAAAACCATAGAAGGTTTATATGAATGGATTGTAATTCCATTTGGGCTATCAAATTCCCCATCCACATTCATGAGGCTTATGAACAAAGTACTTAAAGACTACATTGGTAAGTTTTTTTTAGTATATTTGCATGATATCCTAATCTTTAGTAGGACTAAAGAAGAGCATTTAAGGCATCTGCAAATTGTGTTTAAGAGACTATATGAAGACAAGATAATGATCAATCTGGATAAGTGTGAGTTCTTAAACCAGGAGCTAGTGTATCTTGGTTTTGTGTTGTCTTAAGGTAATCTTAAGATGGATCCAAAAAAGGTAGAATCCATCATCAACTAGCCTACCCCAAAAACTACAACAGAGGTGAGAAGCTTTCATGGCTTAGCTCAATACAATAGGAAATTAATTAAGCAATTTAGTGCTATATGTGCTTACATGTTAGATACCATAAAAGGTGGGGTGAAAATAAATTTTTTGTGGAATGAGAAAGCTAACCAGGGATTTGAATTGTTGAAGAAGAAGATTTCCAATCAACCTATCTTAACTCTCCCAAGTTTTAAGAGACTCTTCACAGTTGAGTGTGATGCTAGCAGTGTTGTTAAAGGGGTTGTTTTAAGCCAAGAAGGGATACAACTGGGTTTTCACAGTGACAAGATTAGTGATGCAAAGAATAAGTACTCTTCTTATGAATTAGAGATGTATTCTCTAGTCCAAGCATTAAGGAAATGAAGGCACTATTTGCTTTCTAAAGAATTTGTGGTGTATTTAGACAACCAAACACTTAGTTTTTTGAACTCCCAAGATAAGCTCAGTCGCAAACACATGAAATGGATGGAGTACTTGCATGCTTACACATTCAACATCAAGCATAATAAGGAATTGCAGAACAAAGTAGTTGATGCACTTAGTAGGAGACTTCTGACAGTACACGAATTAAAATTGCAGATCATGGGCATTGAGAGTTTCAAGGACTTGTATGCAGAGGATGAAGACTTTACATAGATATACAAGGCATGTAAAGAACATAATAATAATTTCCATTATACAATGTAGAGTGACTTTTTGTTTAAGGGAAGTCATTTATGTGTCCCTAGGGGATCAATTTGGGAAAATTTGATTCAAGAAAAGCATAATGGGGCACTTATTGGTCACTTTGGAGTCAATAAGACTCAAGAGTTAGTGCAGAGGTTTTGTTTTTGGCCAAGAATGAGTCTAGATATCAAAAAGTATGTCAAGTGTTGTGTAGTGTGTCAGAAATCCAAGGGCACATCCTCTAATGCAATCCTTTATCAACCTCTTCCCATTCCAAGTAGACCTTTGGAATGCTTGAGCATGGACTTTGTTGTAGGATTTCCAAGGACAAAATAAGGACTTGAAAGTATATATGTCATAGTAGACAGATTTAGAAAAATGGTGCATTTTGTCCCTTGCAAGACTGTTCATGATGCTTATCACATTGCACATATTTTCTTTAAGGAGGTGGTGAGAATCCATGGGATACCCTTGAGCATAGTTTCAAATAGAGACTCCAAATTCATGAGTCACTTTTGGAAGACACCGTGGAAACAATTGGGAACCAATTTGTCTTTTGGGTCTGCATATCACCCTCAGAGAGATGGTCAAACTGAGGTGGTTAATAGGAGTCTAGGGAACCTGTTGAGGTGTCTCACTAAGGAGTATGGTCAAGCTTGGGACCAAATTTTGGGGTAGGCAGAATATGCTTACAATGATACAATCAAAAGGAAAAGTGGAAGGATTCCATTTGAAGTTGTTTATGGATTACATCCTAGAGGGATATTTGAACTCGAAGAGTTAAAGGATGGAGCCAAAGGGAGTGGATATGTAGAAGACTTTGTAAAATCCATCAAAGAAGTACATGAATTAATGAGAAAGACTTTGACAGAGAACACTACAAAGATAAAGCACAAGGTGGATGAAAGAAAGAAGGATATATAATTCCAGGCGGTGGATCTTGTAATGGTCCATTTGAACAAGGCAAGATTTCAGAAGGGAATACCAAACAAGCTATAGATGTGGATATTAGGCCCTTGCACTATTCTGGAAAAATATGGAAACAATTCTTACAAAGTTGAACTCCCTAAGGATATTGGATCAGATTCTTAGTGAAGTAATCCAAGAAGTGGATGACCTGCAATTAACCCCTAAACCATCCAAGAAAGAAGAAAATGTACTTGATTCAAGGGTCTACAAATAGAAAAGATAGAAGACTTACAAATAGAATCTAGTGAAGTGGCATGGACAAGGAGATGAGAGCCTACTTGGATCAAAGAGAGAGAGAGTTTAAGATGTTGGGAATTGACGCCAACTTGCTTAATCCAAGGGTGGATTAAAATCTTTTTGTTTGGGGAGAATGGTGCAGGAGAACCTAGGCTAGATCCTAGTTTCATGTTTTGGTTGTGGTGTGTACTAACCATAGCCAAGTCAAGAGTATTTTCTTAGACCTTAGAAGGTCTTGTGAGTTAGTGTCTAGGTGGATTTGACTAGGATCAATCCACTCTACTTGTTTTTTCTTTGTTAGTGTTTAATGCTTTAGAAAGCCTAAATTTTGGAATTTCGGTCTAAAAGAGTAGAAGGCTTGGGAAAGATTGTAATTGAGCCTAAAATGGCCTCTAAGGTTTTTATACATCATTTGGTATAGTTTAGAGGTCATTAAACTCTGTTAGAGGAAAAAATGTAAAAGTTGTCAAAATGTTGTCATGACAACATTTGCAACTTTGCAAAGTTGCATGACAACATTGTCATGAAATGATTCCTTTTGATGTTTGAGGATGGATAGCTATTGTAACCACATAAAAACATGGGGAAATCATATTAAACCATGAGGAGGCCCATTTCCTAAGGTTATCTTAGGTGGAGAAGTAATTCAAATTGTCTGAAATTGCTCTATTACTGTATTCTTATGCACTATTAATGTTTTTTAATAGTTAGTGGTCTTAGATGGATTGAATCCCTTATTATCAAGTTGGATTATTGTATTATGGATAGATATAGTGTATTTTGTTTTGGTTTAAATTTTCTAGGTGTTCATTAGAGTATTTTTGTAAAATCTTTTGTGAGTTAGATAGTTACTGGTTTTAACAAGGCAGTTTGGAGAAAAATGGCTCCCCCATAGATCTCTACCATACATTTCATCAGAACCTTGAGGGATATGGAAGGGACTCCCATTTTTGGTGTACATATTATGGGAGGAGCTCAGAGAAGGAATTTAAATATTTTTAATGACAAGCCCTAGGCGAGTCCAGTGCATCTGGTTAGGTGTTTGTGAGTGATCTAATGGTGTTTGAATGCAAGGGTATGATTTGTAGAGTGAAACCGAGCATGTTTTTGTAAGAATTGAGATTATACAGACATCTCCTAAGAATATTAGGCCTTGCCTAATCCATTTGGGTACATTTTCAAGAAGAAGTCACTAGACTAAACCATAATAGCCCAATTAGCCCTAGTTGCCCTTAATTCTAGGAATCCACTGTACAAAGACCTGGAACCCTAAGACCTAAAAAATATCTCATGTCTTCAAAAATGTTATTAGAATATCATTTTTTTTTGGGGTTGTTTGGGAAAAAATTTCATGAAGTGGGAAAAACTAGTCAAATAGGGCTAGAAGGAGTATTAGGCCTAAAAGACAAAATTCACTAAGAGTCTTGAAATCGTTTGAGAAAGTCTTGATACCCTATCCCAATGGGGTCAAGTGAAGTTCAAGAAGTTGTCCAAGAATGGATTATATCCACTCCAAACACTTGTTAAGGAAAGGAGACCATAAAAGGAACATGGAGTCTTCTAAGAAAGAGCAACGAAGTGAAGTGAAACTTGATGATAGTTACCCCCTAGTGAATTACATTGGTTACCAACTCTTAGAGTGGTATTGAAGAGGTCCTACACTAGATAAGTAAGGACTTTAAATATCCTAGAAGAAAGAATGGGATTTTGGAAAAAAAAGGAACAGTTAGGGTCCTATTAGGCTTCTGCAAGCACACTTGGGAGTTTTCTATCAGAGGAGAAACATGAGAAATGTTAGGGGCATTGTTTGAAATGGAAGGAATAGTTGAATATGAAAATGGAACACTGTGATAAATAGGCATGGAAGAAGGCATTGAAACACATGGAACACTTGAAGGGATAGAAGGAGAAAGAGGATTAGGAAGACTCACATGTGTAGGATTGAAATTTTGGATTGAATTTTTTATGATAGGTGGATCATAAGTGCACAAACTAGGGATGGAAGTAGAGATAGGAAAAGAGATCTCCACACTTGTAGTTGGTGGAGTATAGCCTAATTATTGAGAACAATCCCTAGAATGGGTTTGATATTGGCATCATTAAGATGATAAATGATACATGAGAGGTTAATACCATGTTCATCATAGTGAATAATTTTCCTTAAGCTTTCACCAACTAAAAGAGCTTCAGGAGTAGTGTTTTCGTGACCTATCCAATGTTCAAACTTCTGAAATTCATGGGAAATTTTGTGGACTTTAGTAGGAGGAACCCTTAATTCTTCTTCTTCATCATGTGAAGAATGAGAAGATTTATTATCCATTATAGGATTGAGATCACTACGATGCATGTTGGTCTTATCTAGATTCCTAGGAAGGAGGGATCAGTATCAAAGGAACCCATAAGTATAAGGATTATTCTATCCAGAATACTATAGTTTGGACTCAAAGTGATGAATCTCATGCATGAGGTAATGAAAGGAAAGAGAAATGCAATGTAATGCAATTTGAAAAAAATATGCACTCCAATAAAATTCAACTAAATTGAAGCATGTGATGTAAATTGTGACTAAAAAAATGCATACAAAGAAAGATATGATCTAACTATAATGCATATAAAAAAATATCTAAATGCAAAGAAGGGGAATCTAACACCAAAATCAGAATGGAATTGGGTTCACCAAAATGTAACATAAGAAATGGTGAACCAATGAGGGTATGTATAGGAAGATAGCTCACTAAATAAAATGTTGAATATGAGAGGATATCCTATGTTACATTAGGAGCACCCCCAAAGGCTTCACCCTAAAACCCAAATCACATTAGTAAAACCCAGATAAGATGAAGAGATGCTAATGCTAGATCTAGATTTAAAGATGGAGTGTTGGGGATTGAGTTCCTTTTATGTTAAGATGTATATGATATGTAAAATGATATGTAAACTATGAAAGGAATGCAAACTATGATTAGTAAAATGACAAATAACTAGATATGATATCAGATATGATGCATAAAATTATATGCAAGATGAAAAGAAGAAGAATGAATTCACCTTGAATGCTGGGAGAGGAGGAACAAACTTTAGATCTGCAAACGACTGTCACAAAATTGTCAGAATCGGGAACTATTTTGGATCTGAAACCTTGATGCTTGTATCTTATGACTATAAAATTTATAGATCCTTGGGAAAATGTTGAATCATGTCAAACTAGTCCCATAAATTCAGCCTTGTCCTAGAGACTCAAAAATTGGTGAAATATGTAGTAGACCTATCACTAGTTTTGTATCTTTGAAATGTTGGATTAGAAACTCTAAAAACAAGTTCTTGCACACAAGAGGAAGGGGAAAAGGTTGTGGAAAGGGGATTTCCTTGTTTAATCCCCTATATAGGAATCAACCTTGAAATGAAATAGAAAAGTAATGTAAACAAGATAAATGTCAGATTTACCTTGCATGAAAAATCCTCATGGATGGATGTATAAATCAATCAAATCCACAAGGATGCTTGTATGTTTAGAAGGTCTTGTAGAATCAAGGATGCCTTCTTAAATGCAGTATATCTACACTTTCCAAATCCTAGATATTGAATGATTGTATTCTTGAAATCTTGAATGGTAGAGAGGAATGGATCTTCTTGCTTGTGCAAGAACTCCTTTACTTGGCCACCATGCAAGAGAAATTTGCATCAATGAGAGAATATTTCCTTTTCTTGAATGGAATAAGACTTGGAGACTTGGAGATCTTTAATGGGTGCTTGCCTTCAAATCTTGATTCCACCACTTCAATTGCACACTTGAATTTTTGATTGCTTGTACTTGATCAATTGATATCTTGCAAAAATATTGCATAATAATGGATTGTAGATGTCAATATGAGAGGAGAAGACCCACCCCATTTTATATTAATTTTGGGATTCAGAATTTCTAGACCAACCATAACTAAGATCGGGAAATAAAATACCCTCACATTGGGTCCATACCCCACTTAAAATTAATGGCCAAGGACAAGGCCTACTTGGGTCAGCCTTGTCCAGTACAAGGCTGACTTAGGTCAGCATAGTCCTAGAAGGGATAATTTCAAACAAGATATGGGGCTTGGGCAGTGTGAAGAGTCTCATGGAAAGAAAATGAAAGAAGCAGAAAATCAAGCATAAAGACACTGGATCTTGAAATTACTAAAATGGGGTCTAGTAGGTCCTAAAAGACATCCAATAATAGGTCCTAACTTTTTAACATGGCCTAGCAGTAACTTATCTCTAATGTATTTTTAGAAATTATAATGAAGATTTTTTGAATATCAACATCAGGCACAGGATAAGCAATTTGAGCATGAAAATGTTTATATTACCATTAAAATCAGTCACTTTCTCTTTAACTTCTTGTTTGCAATGAACCAAAGTAGTTAAATAAATTTCAGGACCATTATTATTTTGAAATTGTTGTATAAATGCATTAGCTAATTTTTTAAAAGACTCAATAGTATAAGGAGGCAAACAAAAATACCATTGCAAGGCCTTATTACTAAATTTTCTAGAAAAAAATTATCCATGAGTATATGATCATTTGAGAAGTCACTACACAATGTTTGAAATGTTTTCACGTGAGTTAAGGGATCATATTTTTGCTTGTATGTCTCCAAATGATGGATTTCCATGTACTAAGGGATAATAGCATGGGTGATGTCTTGTAGAAGTGAGCTAGCAATGTCACAAGTTAAAATGTTGAATTTGGACTGGGTTATGGAAGTCATTTGTTGTTGCAAGAATTAAATACTTTGAGCTAGGTTATTGATGGTGTCTATGGTGGATAGATTAGTATAGGACATGTTTTATTGTGAATAAGGTGAAACATTGTGAGAAATGGACGCAACATTAGATTATGAATGTAGGACATTGTGGTAAGTGGGTATAGGAGATGGTTGGGAAATACATGGAAGATTCGTAGAAGGTGGTGTAAAATTATTTTTATTGATATAGATTCATCTAAGACTAACATGCATAGGATTAATTATTTGCATAGATGTATCCATGATAGATAGAGTATAAGTAGGCACACTAGGAAATGATGTTGTATAGGAATCATATTTTTAACATGATTGGTTGGATTAGAGAAGTTAAGAGTATCAACACAAATTTTAATAGGCATGATATTATTGTTCAAAATATCAGACATGCTACAAAACACATCCACACCATGTTCATCACTTTGAATCATCCTCCTTGATACTTCAATCAAGGGGATTGCCTCACTATTTGAGTATTTTTAACCCATATATTGTTCAAACTATTCCAAGTCATTGATAAGATTTCCCAATTAGTTAGAAGATACTTGTGTTAAGGATTTATCCTTTTCATGATAAGTGTGGTAAGAATGGTTCTCTACAATGTTAGGTATTTCATATGTAGGCATAGAGGTTTTACCAAAATTCCTATGAAATAATTGGTTGAATCAAGCACTACACCCTTAGTATTTAAAATTAGGTGAGCTATAAACCTATATCTTCTTCTCAAATTTATATTAGATGTGGGACTCAAGGTCATAAAACTTGTGCACAAAGCTAGAGATGTCTAAAACATGAAAATCCTTAATAAATTGACCATTTAAACACTACCTAAAATGAAATATAATTGTATATTTGGATCTCTAAATGAATAAGATGAAATAATTAAGAATATATATCATATCTAAATTAGAATCAATTATAAAAATCATATCCAAAATTAAAAGATAAAGATAATACAAGCATATGCCAAGTTTACCTTAGATTGAAATGTTGATAAACAAAACCTAATATGAATACATGAATGATATACTTTAGGAAACAACTGCATAAATTCTTAATGAAATGAATACAACTCAGATCTAGACATCCAAATTAGAATTAATATGTAAGGTATTTAATTTACCAAAATGTAATGTGGGGAAATAGGGTTCGTGCTAGCCTACATATGCAAACTTGGAATCTTAGGCTTATTTCCCTTTTACATTGGAAGGAGAATCATCCACTTGGATCAAGACTGTTTGGGTACAAATTTGATTCAATGGTACTTCATTGGGAGTTGAAAATGACTCTATAATTATGGAAGATGAACGCGAGATCTAGGGAAAAATATGCAAAAAGGATGGCTTTCACCATATATAGTAGAAACAAAAATAGTTATGTTGATTCCAGAAAAAGATATGAAAAGTAAAGATAAATGCTAACATGTGGTCTAAATTTGGATTAGAATCAGAGGGAATCAAACAACTAGGAAAACTAGGTCCCAAGACTCAGACAAAAAGGACAATCGCGTCCCACCCTTTTAGAATATTTGGATAGGAATTGTGTAGCTCTTCTAACACTCAATCTATATCTAAATCTATGTATTCGCCTCCTATTACCAACCGACAAAAAAGAGAAAAATGTTGGGTTAAATGAGGTTTGTCTAGGTCAAAACATATTTTAGGAATTAACCTTGAATTTGAAATCAATTATAATGGAACTAAGAGCATGTTTTTATGTAGAAAAGGCTAGATCCAAAAAAGTAAATGTTTATACTTTCATAGGCCTTCTTTGTGTTGAAATTCTCATGAAGACCTTGATATTGACTTTCTAGAGATGTTGACTTCAGGAATGGTTGATCTATAGATTCCATCATGAATGCATATATATTTAAATTAATCCTTGTATTCAATGCCTTGGATATTTGGTCACTTTCTCTTGAGCACTTGGGTGCTTGATTAGAGAACAAAATTGAGTGATTGAGAGTGGAAGTCAAAATGAGGGGGGTAACTTGCTCTTATACCTCTTCCTAGCATTGCAATGTGAAAATTTTAGAGCAATCTAACATGAGCTTTAATTTCCCACTACTACAAGATGACCATTGCACAACTTTAATCTGGGCCTCAATTGGTAGAACCCAAATAACCAGGGTAGTTGTTCTCAAGGACCTAGATGCCCAAGGCATCTATATCCCTCTAAGGTGAACCTAAATTAGGACTTCCAGTCCATAATATAGAGAAGAAACTAGAATTTTTATCTGAATATAGATGGATAAATCATGTCAGGCATATGAGGCCAGGAATGCTAAAATGGGGCATAGGTGAGAAAGAAATTTCATAGGGACGCAATTTATAAAGATATAAGATGAATATGATGTTGGATGGAAAGAAATAGTTTAGGTTCATATGTGAGGAATGATGATAATCTTGCAATACATAATCAAAAAATTCAACTATCTAGATAGTATATTGGGAACAATCCCACTGATACAGAGTACAAATGCACTAATTTAAGTTTTGACAAACTCACTAGAAAATAATGTGATCTCGCTCAAATAGGGTACAAACCCACTGGACTAGGTCTTAGACAATCTGATAAGGATTAGTAACCCCACAAATTAATAGAGAACTCCCACTAGATAGCATAATGTACTCACTAATTGAATAAACAATGACTACGCTAAGTTTGTTCAAAAAGAGAAGGAAATATCGTTGGTTGATAGGACAATCCTGCTAAAGAATAGAGAGGTCATGCTAGATTGAGCTTTGAATATGGAGGATAATTGGATAGACTTGTTTGGAAAAACTATTTGTGACAAAAACACAAAAAACATAAACAAATGTCTAACTCTGAGTGGACGAACTAAAAGGAATAATTTTGTGGGTTTATCATAATGAAATAATTCAATCACGTAACAACCCAATTTCTCAATTAGGAGTGACAACTTATTATGGGATCAACAATGCAAGTGCTAATACCTCCATATCAGTGTAAGACACCTCCCTTTCAATGGCAAATAGGTAGAGATCTAGGCCTACAAATGATTTCCCTTCACTCTCTCTCCTAGGTGTCTAGATAAGTCAAATTCAAGAGATTTCTATCTCAATATAAGGAAGTACATCATGAGTAATTTTGGGGTGTGATCTACATCCCCTATATCATACCAAGTAGAATCCAAAAGGTTCTTATGCTACTAATATAAGGTTTGTATTTGCAATTAAATGAACATTATTGCATATGCATTTAGGAGTGAGATACTTGAATCTGTAGCCAACCTTTAGAAGATGTTTTAACCCTCTCAAATGTGGCACTCTTGGCATACACTATGGATTGAGCTCCACTTTCACTTCTATTCATTTATATAGAGGCCCAAAAAAAAATCTAATTTAGGTCATACACTTGAGGTGATGAAATACCCAAGAAAGCTTCACCTAAAAGTGAGCATCGTTACATGTTTCTCATGCACCCCAGCTCCGTGAAGGAAAGGGGAGTGGATACGCGACTAATAGTGGGACCGCTCTACATAATGTGCAAGTGTGCAAAATATGTAAAATAGATGTTCTTTCCTTTTAATAAAATTGAAGTGTTTTCTACACTATCATGCATGCATTCATTTAATTAAAATAAAATTAAAAACAAATCCCCTTTTTTCACATTTTGGTCATACAAACAAGTTTGTTAGAAGTTTATGGGGTCTTCTTCAAGCAGTAGGCAACTACAAAATTATTAGCAAGATCAAGAAGACAACATAGGTTATTATATTAGTAATAGAAAATTTGTGAAATATGTAAGTAGTAAACAAAAATACAAACCCACCAAACCATAGTACAAACCCACTAGAAAAACATAGAGACCACTATCTCACGAGCAAATAGTTCAATCATGCTAGTTGATATCACGATCCCACTACTTTATGAAAAACTATTAAAGATCACTATCTCATTTCTTATAATATCTACTCACCAAAATACACGTAAAATATCAAACCCACAAACCCACCATAACACAATATGAGCTTGTCCTTTAATGAAAAACTTGCTAAAATCCATTATCCTACCACTTATTAGTTTACACCTACCAAATTAGACAAAATAGAAAAATCGCAAACCTTTGTTTAAGCCAGCAAACCTACCAAAATATAGTTCAAACCCACCACTTTCTTAGAAATATAGAAAACATGATTATTCACCTTTTAACAATTCAAATCTCTTGTATTATAGGATTCTATCTCACTCAAATGAGAAAAAGGTGGTTAACTCTCAGAAGGTATGAGAGCTTGATACTTGTCCACTTTTGGGCAAGGTTGAGTGACAATTGTTGAGGGTGAGAGGAAAAGTTGCATGTGGAGGTTAGATTCCAAGTGGCTTCTTGATAAGAAGGTCACTTAAGGCACAAGTGCTTACTCAAGCCAAGCCACATGTCCACTTGAGAGAGATGTTACTCAAAAAGGGTGCTTATTTTTCCTGATTAAATTATTCAAGCATGTGCACATATTTAGTGGGAAGGGATAAGTTTAGTTAGAAGGGTAGTTAATGTAGGAGGAAGAAATTTAAATTAATTTAATTAATTTAGATTCCCAAGTGGAGGAAAAGAAGAAGCGAATTAAATTAAACAAATGTAATTATTTATCAATTTAATAATGGAAGGGGGAAAGAATGGGGTAAAATAATCAAATGAATATGGGAGTTCATTTAATTGATTAAACTATTGAGCACAAGTAATCTCCCCATCATGAAGTTGTAAGAAATGTTTTTCAAGTGGCAGTTTTCTTTACGTGTGAGTTTTTTAGGTGTTTAAAGTTATCATTGTAATGTTTACTAAATTTAATCTTTCTGATGAACTACTTCAGCTATGGTTGTAATCAGCATTTCTCATTTTGACACCTAAAAGGTTCAATTGTAATGTTTAGTTTTTCTTCTCCTATATTATGGTTCTCTTTATAGTCCTTATTTGAATTATTTTCCTATTCTTTGTAATCTTATTGCATTGTTCAATACAAAAAAAATTAAACTATAGAGATCTTGGGTAAATTAATTCAGTTAATTTAGTAAGAGGTAGAGGAATAATATTAATAAATTAAATAATAATTATTTATTTAATTAATAGTGCATCATTATCAGTAGGACTAGATAACTTAATTTAATCAAATAGGTATAATCAAATTAAAGTGTGTACAATGATATTATTTTATTAATATATTAGAAATATTCTCAATAAAAACTTTGATTGAATTTATTTAAAATATTTATTCAATTAAACTTTTTATTATTTTTCATTCAAAGGAAAAAAAATTACAACATAAAATGGTTACATTTATATATGTTGGGGGTTGTTGATGACAATTATTCAATTCTGTATTATCATTGATGTTTACACAAATATAGTGATGTCTACACAAATGTCTATACCCAAACCGAGCACAGTCAGTGTATGCCAAGCTCTCTCGGGCATTAAAGAAGACCAAAGTGATTTTTAGTTCTAATCGAGTTCACTCGGGCATTACAGTATTGGTCGAGCATTGAAGGATTTAAGTATTAACTGAGTTATGCTTTTAGTGTCAGCCAACTAACAACAGTTTACATTTTATGGTTAATTGGTTATATGCAGCTGACAAACTTAAGTTTTATTATTTATTTGAAAATTTATTCAAGACGAATTGACAAGGCTTATCATATATATATATATATATATATATATATATATATATATATATAAGGTCAAGTGAGGATTGAATTTTTAAAAAAAATTAAGAAAAAAAAGTATGTGTTTGTGATATGAAGAGCGAAGACGAAATCAGATGGGATTTTGATTAAGGATAGAACATACAGAGCTGCAATAGAATATTTGATCAGTAAGGATCAAGTTTCAAAGCTAGAGTAGAGATCTGAATCAACAAATACACTTGCTTCAACAAACAGGTCAATCCATTGTTTTTCTCTAACAATTGTAGCAGTGGACCAAAATCTCTTAACAAAGTAGACTTAACAGTCTTTTGTAAATCCTCTCACAAGGTGACATTTCTACATTGAAGTGTTTGAAGACCTCTCACAATGCCACTCCTTACAGGGTGTTTAAATCCTCTAACAGGGTCACACCTAACAGTGTGTATTGTAACCTTTAACAGGGTTGGCTCCTAACAGGGCTCACTTCAGAAGAGTAAAAATAATAACTAGTTGCAATTGGTGGTTTTTCCCATATTGGGTTTCCAAATTAAATCTTGGTGTTATCTGTGTACATGTTATTTTCTTTATGGTTTATGTTTCTGCAATTATTCATTAAAGGATAATCACAGTTAATATCTTAATATTTTCTATGTTAACCGAGTGACAGTAGAATATCTGTGTTAACCGATCAACAATGATAATTTTGTTTAAGACATCTAAGGGAATTGAATTTGTTTTTGTGATAACTGATTCACCCCTCCCCTCTCAATTACTCAACTCATTTCCAACAATTGGTATCAAAGTTATTGGTGCTTTCAGGAAAAGATTAAAAGCCTAAGCTAACACTAGTACAAAAACAACAATATATGACTAAATAAACTACCAAAAATTGTAGATAAATGACCAAATTTGGTCACGTGATCAGTGGTAGTTTATTGCTGGTCATTTATCTCGCGACCAAATTTATGACTAAATTATTTTAGTCATTTATTTGGTCGTTTATTTATTCATTTATTTTATCGTTTATTTGGTCATTGATTTAGTCATTTATTTGGTCATTTATTTAGTCATTTATTTAGTCATATATTTATTCATTTATTTAGTCATTAATTTAGTCATATTAAGGCACGATGGAATCGAACCACCATCCTCCTACTTCTAAAGTATGTGCTCTTCCATTGAGCTAGTACCCTTTAAAGAATAATCATATCATGTATGCTAGTACTTTCCATTAAACATTATTTCAAGTTTTTCCATCTATAGTTCAAAGGTTATGATAGTAAAGGGTTATGACAATCATTCAAAACTAAGTATGTCAAAGACTGGTATGAGGCAAAGTTTGTGATTGTCATGTAAAGAGGAAGAATCGCATGTTCCATCACTGTGAGAAGCACAATCTATACATGAAAGAAAATATAAATTTCTTAATCTAAGGGGCAATAAAATGACAAAAAAATAGAGTAGCAACCTCCATGCAATTTCATGAATAAAGGAGAAAAATTTAGAGATTAAAACATAGGCATTGAAAGAAAAATTTGTTGTTGCTATAGACAGAAGTAAGGTAGAGACATTGTGTTTTGTGTGTAAATGCAGTCCTTGCAAAGGTTGAACTTTAAGGATAGGCCAGCTTGCAGTGGAGGTATCCAAAGACCTTAGGGACCCTATGGATACTCTGATCATTCCCATATTGGAGAAAGTAACACTATTGCAAGGTTAGGAATTAAGGTAAAAATAGTGATTCTTTGTGTTGCATGACTGTACAGTCTGATGTTTTGAGTACAGTGACACCATAGAGGTGTATTGGAAGTGTAATTAAGTACCTTTGGATATTGACTGGTAAGATATAAGACAAATGTCCTTTTCATTTTAGCCTATACTCCTTGCAATCTTTTTGAAAGAGTGGAATTCTTTGTTATCTGCATAAACATTATCCTGGTAAACTTGTGTTTCCCAAATACTAACTCGATTTAAATTTTCAAAGTTAGATAAAAGTTTTTTTTCCTGACTCTGATTTAGTGGAAACTATTCCACCGTGAATAACTCAAGAATTGATTTCATGTCCTCATATTCTAGTGAGTCACTATCAATTCAAAATATGATAGAGAATTTATTTTTTACAATAAATCATAGATAACCAAAGAAAGAAAATTGTAAACAGATAGTCATATGTGATTAAAAGAGCTACCACATCAGCAAGAAGAACCAAGCCTTCACTCTTGCTTCAAGGGAAACTATTCAAAAGGCCAAACAAGATATTCCAGGTTACAAATTATTTTGAAGGCATGGACAGTCCTTATAACACAACAATAGGTGGTCATCTGATCTAAAGTCATCCAAAGGAAAGATGAGGCCTAGAGTGAGACAAGCATGACAAAGACATGATCTACAAGTCGATCTTCATAAAAAAAAAAGTCCTAAGAGCTAACACAGAGACCAAGCAAGAAGTATGATGGTTCTATTCAGATATGACAATAGTAGTCCTTGCGAAAGGAATGATAGGCCATGGAGGTGTGAAAT
The DNA here is from genome assembly GCA_018584345.1 of Thuja plicata. Classification (NCBI taxonomy): domain Eukaryota; kingdom Viridiplantae; phylum Streptophyta; class Pinopsida; order Cupressales; family Cupressaceae; genus Thuja; species Thuja plicata. The sequence continues at coordinate 260,905 of MU226467.1, forward strand.
CCATGAAAAGGAATGCAAGATAATATATGATGAGAAGAACAATCATACAGACCTCTTGGTAGTTAAGGACAAAACAAAGAGATAATTCAGTGTGAAGAGGAAAATAGTGATATGGTTAGTCAAAGGACATCGTAAAGAATGTAACATAGTCCAATTAAGACCTTCACCACCCAAATAGAAAAGGTATAGTGGTGTCATTACAGTCCTAAGTTTTCACACAAGCATGACATTCATATAGAGTATAAAAGGGATTTACAAGGCAATGATATTAATGCACAGCGGGTATGCATCAAAAGGGACAATAGAGTAAAAGAGAAAAAACAAAACAACACTATCATTATCATCAAAACAACAACAGTCATGACACTTATGTGTCAGCCCTTTCTAGAGTGGTGAAACTGTCAGGGACAGTATATGAGCAATTTCACATAATCATGGCTTGTTTTGACAAGCATGAACACACTGGCAAAGGTACTTAATATGTGAAAGAAATGACATTTATATGAATATAGACGCCTTCAAGAGTATGGAAGCATATTACTAATAAATGAAGGATAAAAATAGGTCTGCAAGTAAAATAAGTCATCACTAATTAAAGAAGGGCACTCGATGTGGAAACCAAGAAATGGAAGTGATATGTGAAGCTATAACATGAATAAGAATAGTCAAATGATACATGGAAACTATGACAGTCATAAAGACATTTTTAAACAAGCTATAGGGCAGGTTAATAAAAATAGCAGTGGACAAAAGAAATAAGTTGCAAGGAGTGATGTGAAGTCAAAAGAGAGTAGAGGATAGTCAAACAATGAAAAGCCAAGGTCTCATTTAAGGTAATAGTCCTTATGATAGACAAGTTTCTTAAAATCTCAATCCTTTTATGTAAAAGGCTAAGAAAGAATTAATGACAGTCCTTATAGGTTTTACCAATGAGAGAAAAGTTCTGAATGAGTAAGAACAACTAAATGACAGACTAGGTAGTCTACAATCCTGAAATTATAATCATGTGCATGAAATGTGGTATAAGAGTGATGTAGGATATAGGGGTTAATCATATGAAGAAGCTAGTAAAGACAATAAGAAAATAGGTAACAATGACAATAAAAGCAATGTGAACATACAGGTGACTAGGGTGTCAATGTTTACAATAAAATGAGCTTCAGTCAGGGTCATAAAAGATAATTGAAAATGCGTTGAAATCATCAAAGGAGGTGCTATTTCATTTCACAGTCATTAGACTGTCATCATGCAGATAGTACTTTAAGATGATAAATTTTAGTTAGAAGGGATAAAGGAAACAATTTGACTCAGTTTAAAGTAGTAGAGAGCATATAGGAATTGATTTAAGAGCAACTTCAATAAAAAAGGGACAGAAATTAGTAGGATCATCTTATTCCATGCCACTTTGGTGCTTTTGTAAGAGCCAACAAGACAAAAGATGGAAAAGATCAGATTTTAGTTTACCAACACCTACTTGAAATCTTCAAGGGAGTCAAATTAGGGAAAGAAAATTTTCACACCTCATATATGCTTCCTCTTGTGTGGGCCTAGTCAAGAGCTTTTGCTTTGCTTCAGCAAGAAAAGAAATGCTAGCCTCTGTTTTGAGCACATAAAAGGAAAATAATATGGAAAGATTTTGCAAAAGAAAAGGCAACCCATTTTGACTGAGTCAAATTAGGTTTTTCCTCTTGTTCAGCCTTCCACCAGCTGCAAAGGAGGTACCATGATAGCTAGGGCTTCAATGAAGCATTTAATGAAATAACTGAACTGTTCCAGCATCACAAGGAAAGATGAAGGGGTCTTAGAAGCACATTGTCTCCGTCCTATATCCTTGTCCACATGGAGAAGGAAGACTACAATAGGTTTGGACTCAAATTTCATCCCATGAAACCTTCTCATTGTCAAAAAGGAGTGATGCTTTTCCCTCTTATAATGCATAGTGCTTAAATATCATTTTGTATTGCTATCCTGTTGAGAATCTCATGATTTTTATAAAGAGAGCATATTTGAAAAGTCATGCATGCATAAGAGAATAGATTCATGAAAGCTACAACTATAGACAATAAAGTATGAGGATCATATACATCCACTATGATGAGGGAAGTTCCATGTCTTTACATAGTCCATCACACATGAAAGTGTGGTCTGCAAACTAAGATGGTAATGTCTAGAAATAATACCCTTTATGCTTCTTGATGTGATAGTTTTAAAAGGAACAACAACGGACAGGTTAACAAAGGGCATTGGTCTCTATTTCAAAGATCAATGCATTAACAATGGACAGGTTAACTTTTGTTGATCTCTGAAATTGTCTTGTTATTAAACAAGACTGTAAATTTGTGCAATAAGAAAATAAAATCAACAGAAGTTTGTTGATGCAATTCAAAATCATGTAGACTCTAGGCTGCAAATGAGCATAAGAAGTGCATATTCAAAATCATGTACACGCTAGAGTGCAAATGAGCATAAAAAGAGAATATTCAAGTCATAGAGAGATGAAGTACTCACAAGGTAAAATATATTGATAATTAATGATTCGCTCTTCTTGTAATAGCTTCAATGCATCTCTACATAAAACACATAACACACAACAAGAAGAATAGTAATAAATTGTTAATATTGGTTAATGAATTACCTAAAAGAATAATACAAGCATCCCATTAACCAAAATAAAGTACATTGTTCAAAAACCTAGCATCTAAGAAACATAGTAAAAAAAGTACCAAATAACTAGAGGCAAGCCTAGGAAGATTTTGGAAGTTTTCAGAAATGGAATATAAAACCAGCATGATAATGACATAGAAATCATACGAGTCAAACAAAACTCCAGCTAATGCTGATTATCTATTACAAAATACATAATGTCATTATGTAAACATTCTCTTGTTATGCAAATTTTATAGTAAAGATCAACAAAAAATGAAGGTATGCCTATAAAATATACTCACCTCCTCTGTGTACACTTCCATATATGAATTTGACTTTGTACCTGCTCCAGTGGAAGATGTCTGGAGATGAAAATCATACAGCCTAGTTGTATGAACTTAATATACTCAAAACTCCATCTTTACTTATCATACAAAATGGGCTGAGAATGGATACCTACACATACCTCTTATTACATGGTATGTAAGGAACCCAACCCATCTTCATTTCCTTCATGGGTAACACCATTTCAGTAGCCTTTTGAATGGATGCAATCCCAATCTTATCAGATGGAGGAAACGGTGAAACAACCTGTACAACTGCAAGAATGTTAAAAAATTATAACTTCAAAAAAAAATTAAAGACATCAACCAGATATGGTAGATTTCCAAACTAAAGAGTAATGCAAGATTACAAAATTCTTCATGAAAAAGCTAAAAATCCTTCAGATCAATTTTACAAGAATCAAAGTAAAGAGCCTCCATCTTAAAGTGCTTCAAAAAGTAAAGTAGAAAAGATAGAACACTAAATAAGAAAGGAGATGATGTCCAAAGATAACTACCGCAACAACTATAGGAATTAAGATAGCTTTTTCTTGGTCTTTACTATAATCACCTGCAAAAATATGGAGAAATAAATACAAAAATTGGTCAAACTGCATGATCTCAAAGTTGCACTTACTAAAAATTAGAGAGAAAATATAATAATAATTAATACCTTACCCTCTGTACTACAAAAAAGATAAACATTCTTCCCATAAAGAGAACCGCCTTCTTCAATAGCATCCTGGGTTTCACGTAAAAGGAATTTGAAATGAAAATCATACCGAACATGAAACATGTAATGGAAAGTATAAATTTGTGTCACAGTAGACACTTATCCTTTTGATATTTGGGAAAATGTAGCTAAACTGCATACATGAAAATAAATTAATAACTTACTAGTCATATGTTTGAGAAAGAAGATCTAAGATGAAAATTGAAGCTAAACCAAAGCTTGAATCCTCACCTTCAAGTTTGAAAAGCCCCATTTCTTATAAATAGTGTCCATCGTCTCCCACTATAGTGAAACAAAACAATGAAAAGTTGGCTCAGTCTAGCTAAAGAGATCATAAATACAATCAATCATTTCAAGTCCTGAAACTCCATCAACAATCTAATGAATATTGGATGACAATCCACTAACGGGTTGGTAGCTGCCAATGGTTAGCTTTACTACATTCTTTTCAGGTTTCATCACAAGATGTACTTGTTACATATTTTTTCCACTCTAAGGAAAAATGGTTGCCTAGAGGGTCTTAGTTCTCTTTTAAAAAAACCTATTTATTCAGAGTTTTTCAAGCATTTAGGGGTTTGTCCATACATGTTATATCAAATGTTGAATTGCAAAATCAAAGGGAAAACCCTTATTTCATTTATTCAAAAGGAATGTAAAGGAGTAACTTGGGTTTGGGCATGAGGAACTAACTACATGAAGTAGTCAACAAGGAGTAAGAAACCCCTAAAATATAACCTTTTGTACTTATCTTTCCAGGCCATGGCTCCTTGAACAAGGGTTTTCCTTCATTAAATTTTTAAATTTAGCTCCTATGCATGTCTTGGTTTGTAAGAACTCTTGATTTTCTCTGCAAAAAAAAACTGTATGGGATCCTTAAAAAATGTGAGCTTTGAATCTCTGTATATACTTTATGCTTGAAGGAGCTCTATCTGAGTTTTTTTATTGAAAATCATGGCTTCCACTATCTCTATGCTTGACTGCACTCTTTTTGCTATCCTACAGGCACTGGGGTTGGTGAAAACTTAATAATTATGTATTTGTCCTTAAATGACTGTCATCTGTGGACTTAATATCACTGTTCTATATAATGATGAATGTTGAAGCACAATGGACTCCTCTTAAACATTCACTGTCTTCTCCCTGGTGATGCTAACCACCCTGTCATTGGATTTTACCAATGCCCTAAAATCCATAACAGTGTTTTAAAATGATATAAATGATTGTCTTCATCTGCATACTACGTTGACTCTAGCATGTAGCTCCTTCTTTAATGTCATGATGTTATTATCATGATACATTCACTATGTCATTTCTCTAAATGACAGGGTCACCATTGTATTTGGTTGGCCACTCACCAATTAGAGCCATGTCTGTGTATCAGTGTTACCATTGGTCCATTGATGTGACTGTGACCTTTGTTCATTATACAATCTTCTCTATGATACTACTCACCATGTCTTTGAGGACATTCTTTGTGGATCACATCCTTGATCATTGTCTCTAATCCAATTCATGGAATGCTTCTATCAATTCATGGTATCTGTAGTTCATATCCCTGCCTGATATATTTTTTTTGTACTTTGATGGAGTCCTTGGGTATTTAATGACAATGAAGTATCCCAACAAAGTACCTTTTTTGATGTATTCAAAATTGCAATATTCAAGTAATGCTTCTGCTCCTTTCTATAGTTGTATATTGATTTACCAATACAACTCTGGGCAAGATAACTGTCTGTTCTTGTAGCTCTGATACAAAACAAATACCATTGATTCTCTTTTGACAATTTAACAGCAATAACCCATGTACTTCTTGCATCTTACTATTTTTTTGATGTTTTGATTATACCTATATATTTGAGAGCAGCAAAGATATAAATGCCAAAACCCTTGCTGATAATTTCCACATGCCAAAACCCTCTGAAACTTGTTGATGTATCTATTATTGCATCTTTGTTGGAAACGTCCTTTTGTATAGTGAATTTGATATGATCTAATTTTATTATATATTCAAGTTCTTTCATATGAGAACTGTTGATTGTATTCTTTTGCTTCATTGAACTAGTCCTCTTATGTTGCTCATGGCTATGGGCACTTGATATTACCTGAACATGCAACTATTGTCCTTACTTTCCAAATCAGTGTTGAATAACTTTATAGTTATACCCTGTACCTTAACTCCTTGGAAACAACTCATTTGATGGCATATGTTATTAGCTACATTCAACACAAACAAGTACATCCAACATGAAGGCAATAATGATGGACAATCACAGTAGACATCAGGGGCATCAATCATTACAAGGAACAACAACAGTAACATAACACATATATCAAGGGCAGTCACTTCAATGCCAAAGAACATCAAGAATTAACAGTGGCCAAGGAATATTGATGTACAATAACAATGATTTATTATATGTCAAAATAGTGAGGTTAATGGTGCAAAACAGAGAGTCCTAAAATCGTTAAAACCAATAATGTGAATACATGTTGAAAATAGAGGTTAGTTGCACACTGTGTATTAGCAAAGGAAGAAGTAATTGGACTAATTAATTCAGAGATGAAAGCATTGTCAAAAATTAAGGAGGATGTTGTCTGTATGTTGCAGAGATGTCTAATACAAGCTCCTAGTTAAGTCATTCAAGGCCCCTAGTTCATTATCAGTTGAAAAAGCACCATAAGAACACATAACGTTAGTTCAAGAGCGCCTATGGCCTTAAAATGTGGAGTTTATGGGACTTAGTAGCAGTTAGACATCAATTTAAGACCCCACATATATGGATCATATATCAAGTATGGATCATATATCAAGCATAGCTCTAGGAGCAAAATCAAGTTATTTACTTCAGTTATGACCACCTTTTTTAAGGATTTTCATTCATGCATGACCAAAAGAAGATATTTTGCATCATGGAGTAGTTTTCAAGGATGAAGACCTCCACTTCACATTGATTATAAGGAGAGATTTTAGTTCCGAGGCTGATTATATATATATATATA
>MU226467.1:282944-297465 GCA_018584345.1 Thuja plicata
AGTAAGACATCTTGATCTACCTTAAGTTGTTAGGCTTCTTCTCCAAGGCACTTGGCTCTGATACCAATTGTTAGAATAGTCCCAAAGGATAACTGAGAGGGGGGGGTGAATCAGTTATCAGTTACTTTAGTCACTTTTTCCTTCTTTAGCATTAGTGTACAACAAATTAAATGCATAATCAGATAACACAGTACTCAACACACAACTTGATTACGGGGAAACCAAATGGTAAAAACCCCGGTGGGAATTAGCACCCGCAATAAACTATACTTGTTTGTAGTAATCCCTATTAGAAGATATTTCAACCCTGTTAGGAGTTGTACAATATAATGCAATAAGTATAGTGACCTGATTAAGGGTTTGACCCTGTTAGGAGTCTTTTACAAATAACCCTGTTAGGGGTGGTGGACTCGCTGTCCAAAATCTCACTGCTTGATGGTGAAGGCTACAACCTTCTGAATAACAGATATGCACTATATCTGATGATGAACTATAGAGTAGACCTGCTGTCTTGATCAGTTCCAGTGTATTACAATCTTTCACTTCTTCACATAGACCCTTGATAAATGAACCAACTCTGATAATCTGCTCTGTACATCTTTCTTCACATTTCGTATCATTCACACTTAGCGTATCACAATTGAAATACTATAAGTATCTTCTCTAAATTAGAAGGTCATGTCAGCTCTTAGAAACACTTCATCAATATCTTAGTCAGCTTAACTAAGCATGAAAACAGTATTAAGTCTACGCAAGTCAATGCTGAACAGACGTGACGCTTCACTGAGTCAGCCTCACCAAATTAACCATATCTTTGCAATCATCTTGAAACACGTTTGGCACCTTTGGATTTGTATCATCAACTCATAACTAAACATGAATATACACACACATATCTTGAAGATAGGCACAACTCACGTAACACGTTATATACATTGGCCCTAAACAGTTATACTTCCAGAACTGTAACTGTTAATAACAGAATTGCATAACTTTACTGAAACATCATATCTGGGTCTGCGTGTATGAAAATAACATAATAAACATGTCAATAACATGTATCTATCCACACAAGTCTTCATGTCATCATTCGGATAAGTTCATACAGAATTACTACTGTGTATTATATGTTGTCATCAATGACAAACATACAAACAATCAACTGCTCAGAATCAAATCTCCAACACTTAGTTGGAAGGATTAAAGTTGTCAGGGTAAGGGGAGTAGATGTTGAGTAGAAAATCCTAGAAAGGTTCAAAAATCAGGAGCCCAAGAGATCAAGCGTGAGAGGAAAGAATAATATTGCAAAGGAATAGAACAGTGACAAAGTATGTGGACAGAGAGTAGTTTAGGCATGAAGGAAGACTTGGTGAGTGAGTGTTGAGTGTTTGAGTGGTTAGAGGAGAGAAATAATTTCCCTAAGTTGTGTTAGAAGATTGAGATGTTGTCATATCTACTTAGGAGGAAGAGAGAATCGCTCACTCATGAGGTTTGATCAGTAAATGTATTGTGATCATTCATTGTTGAAGTATGTATTATTTCCTAGTTTATTTGTATCAAAATACTCATACATTTATTTTTAATGGATAAATGGAGTATCATTTATCTATTGATACAAGGTTGGACTGCATGCTATGGTTTCACTTTGCACAAATTGATTCAAGTATTATTGTTGTTGGGTGGCGAGTGTTTGACATTATAATTGATGGCATAAAATTACACCAGATATATATATCTTCAAGGAAGTAGGAATCTTTATTGTTTTTCATTGGTAGCACATTGCTCACAATCAGTGACTCCTATCATATGGTCAATGATCAATAACAAGATGCAGGTCACTCAATGTGGTGAAAATTAGAATGGATAAAAGACACTCATGAATATGTTTCATGACAATAATGCTTAAGACCAAGATAATAACTTCATGAATATCAAGTTTATGACTGTTATGATGTTAGGAAATTAGTGATGAAGGCCACAAAATAGTGATATTTTCTATCATAATAATAGCAAAATTCTGTGAGTTTTAGACCCAAATCAAGTTAATTTTGGTAAAGAAAAAAAAAATACATCATAGTCTCCATAGATTTTTCCAATTATCTCAAAAGAAAAATAAAGCTACACATTGAACCTCAAACTTACAGATGTCATAGTGAGAAGCCATCCTAAGCGAGTTTCACCTTTAGTGAAGAGATCAAACCCTATCTTGACCTCTAACTCCTCCTCTTCACCATGCTTGATATTATTTAAATGAGTTTCCTGGTGGAAGATCTTCCCTTTCTACCTCCCCCCTACCTTGTCCTCCCCTCCTTTGTCATGGCTTCCTTGAGTGCATTGAATTTGTAGCCCACACCTCCACAATGCACATTTTTGCCTCTTCCTGGAGTGTTCTTGTTTCTCTTTCTCAGCACGAGAAAATAGAGTGGTTGAATTAGAATGGGTCAAAATGTAGGAGAGTAATTTGGGGGAAAATATCAAGCGCAAGAATGTCAAAATACATTTTTGAAGTTTTGCATAAATTTTTGGGACTGGTTCACGCTAGAATATCAAGGTAGAAAGTGGGTATGAATGAAGTATTTGATTTTGTATTTTAATGTTGAATTTTTTTGTTTATGTAAAATAATTAGTCGATTATATTATTTATTATTTAGAATTTTAGATTCTTAAAATAATAAATAATGTGTGTTTAATTTTTATTATTAGATATACAAGTTACATAGATTCTTCATGTTCATATAATGTAAATTTTTAAGAAGGTGAATTCCTTATTAATGACTCTTATTTAATCTTGTGTTGTGAATTTACTTTGATGAAACATAGATTTTGAGTTAAATGTGGTTTGAAAAATTGGCTTTATTTAAGACTATGGCTTTATGAAGGTGATTATTTAAATTTTCTTAGAAAGTGATTATCTCACCAAAATTTCAAAGTAGATGCAATTCGATGTAATTATGTTAAAATTTATAATTGTAGAAATGTTTGAAGATTTACATACTTTTCAAATCATTTGTCAAAACTACCATGCAGACTGGTGTCATCAATTGTAGCATCTAGGTGTAGGTTGAAGAACAGTAAGGCATACCATTTGTTGGGATTCACTGCATACAAAAAAGAGGTTTGAGAAGAGAAGAGAAAATTGAGCGCATTTGATAAATGTATCTGAATATAACAGATAATTAAATTAAAAAATTTAGCAATAAGACATGAATAGTCTGCACGCTTGGCACATTCTGACCATGAATAATCTTTTGGCTAGCTCGACCTTGACTAAAAATTAAACATATGTATCAACAATATTTGAATAATGGCATAACTACTAAAGTTCACCTTGGGATACAAACAAAATAATGAAACATCTAAAAATTATAGAGCACATAGAATAGTTAATGTGAAATGCAACATTTAGTCTATTGGCGAATAGAATAATGTTTGCACAATAAGTCTATTGGCGAACACACATTATTGGTGAAATGCAACTTATAAGAATATAAGTATATGATATTATCAAATGTTAATGTGTAAAGGAGTATTAATCATTCATTTAGTCATTTTTTTTATTAGGGTGACTAATTATTTAGTCATTTATTTGGTCATTTTAACAGATGACCAAATTGGTACTTTATTTAGTCATTTTACCCGATGACCAAATTGGTCATTTATTTAGTCATTTTAGTTGTGAATTACAAAAAAATGGATAGAACATGATTAGTTTTAGTCACGTGACTAAAATTTTTAGTCACCTGGTCATTTATTGCCCAAATTCTACTAGTGTAAAGATTAGAGATGTCTTACAGAAGGGAGATCCCCAAGCTTAACAATGACAACTTTGTTGCATGACAGGATTTGATGAGGCTACATCTATCTACTATTGGAGACACTGGTTTGCAATTCCTAGATTACAAGTATGTGGAACCGTCGAGACCTATGTCCGTGGAATAGATGATAGACATGAAGAATCATAACATAATGATGATTTATATAGCTTCTTCACTCAGTTATGCCAAATTTGATGAAGTCAAGGACTGCCCTACTGCCTATGATATGTGGAAGAAACTACATGATATACATGGAGAAGATGAAAATGTAAAGTGAGCCAAAGCATAAAGTCTCAGAGGTCAGTTTGATCAGATGAAAATGAAAGAAGGAGAAGACATTACAAAATATAGTGAAAGAATTAAGAAAAGTGTTAGTGCCATCAGAGCTGTCGGTGGAACAATTGAAGACAAAATAGTGGTTAGTAAGGTATTGAGAACTTTACTTCCTATCTATGCAATTAGAGTTTCATCTATTCAAGAGATGAGGTGCACTAATGACATAACTCTAGATGCATTGGTTGGAAGGCTTACAGCTTTTGAGTTGGACAATTTTGACAATTATTCTCCTAATCCTAGCAATTTTGAGTCTGCATTCAAAGCTAAACTAAACCTTGGAAATATGGATAGAAAAGGAAAACAAATTGACAGTGATAGTGATGATGAGTATGATGATGAAGATCTAGAAATCGTTGAAGCATTACTTGCAAAGAGAGCTGCCAAAGGAAAGTTCAAAGGAAGAATACCATTGATTTTCCTTTTATGTAATGAGGTTGGTCACATTATTTCTAAGTGTCCAAACAAAGAAGACAAAGATGAGAAAATGTTCAACAAGTACAAAGGCAAGAAATATTTCACCAAGTACAAAAGCTACAAGGACAAAGGTAAGAAATCTTGTTATACTGCAAAATATTTGGATAGTGATGAAGATGAAGATGAAATGGTTTACATTGCTATTAAGGATGAGTCGGACAATGAAGATAATGAAAATACTATACTATACTCTCATATTAGCAAGAATGACACTTGGATAATTGGTAGTGGTTGTTATCACCACAAGACTGGTGTTAACACCAAATTTGAACATCTTGAGCACTATGATGGTGGGAGTGTCAGTTTTGGGAATGATGAAACTTGCTATGTGAAAGGTAAAGGTTGTATTGCTTTTACATAAGGAATCAAATGTGATAATGCTTATTGGGTTTAAGGACTAAGGCATAATATACTAACTATGGCACAACTGAATAAAATTGGTTTCAAGGTAGAATTCATGAATGGTAAGGCCAAGCTCCTGGATGGTAAGGGGAGCCTAGTTGGAACTGACATGCAAACAAAAGGTAATTATTCTATCTTGATCTCACTAAAAGTTCATGTTTTATTGCACAAGTAGAATAAAACTGGTTATGGCATAAAAGGTTATGTCATGTGAATTTTGATAACCTGGTCAACATAAGCAAGAACAAAAGAGTAAGAGGTATTCCTATTCTTAAGAAACCTGAATTGGCAATATGCAAACAATGTCAAATTGGGAATATGGGCAAGACTAGTTTCAAGAGCAAGAATTACAATATAGAAGAAGTCATGGAGTTAGTGCACACTGATTTGTGTGGACCAATCAGAACAACAAGTTATACAAGTAAGAAGTATTTCATTCTATTTTTTGATGACCAGTCCAGAATGATGACTGTTATGTTTCTCAAAGAAAAATTAGAAGCTTTTCAGAAGTTTAAGTGGTACCTTGCTAGAGTTGAGAAAGAAATGAGAAAGAAACTTAAATTCTTAAGATCTGACAGAGGAGGTGAATTTATTTCTAATGAGTTCAATGAATTCTGAAATGAAAGAGGAATCAAGAGACTAGTATCTGCCCTAGGTACACCACAACAGAATGGGATAGCAGAAAGAAGAAACATATCCATTATGGATTGTGTAAGAACCCTGGTGATTGAAAATAATGTTGCTACCAAATACTGGAAGGAAGCCATCAACACTGTAATTCACACCTTGAACAGAGTTCAATTGAAGAAAGGCACTGAGTAGACACCTTTTGAATTATGATATGGCTATAAATCCAATGTTCGTTATTTCAAATTATTTGGAAGTAAATGTTACATCTTGAAGGAAGCAAGAAATGGAAAATTTGATGTAAAAGGTGATGACGGTATATTCCTAAGCTACTCCTGCAAAAGAAAAGCATATAATGTTTGAATCTTACTACTCATAAATTCATAGAAAGTGTACATGTAAGGATTGATGAGTTTGCAGAGAGAAGTGAAGAACAGAGCAGTAAGGAGCCTGAGGACTACAAAAATTTTGTGTATTATGAACCTAATACTATACCTAAGACACAGGCAATGGTGATTGGACAACAACCTTGTCAACCATTGAATTTTTCTGCACAAATCTTGTTGCAACTCGGGCTACTAACTAAAGAAACTGAGTCTCAAAATGAAGAAACTAAGTAACTGAGTCGTAGACAGAGGCACCTGAGTCTCTGATAGAGGTGCCTGAGTCTCAGACAATGGAACCCAGTTGGAAGAGAATAACAAAACATTTTAACATGGTGAACCAAGTGGATCAAGCCTAGAATCAAAGAGGAAGGAACCTGTACTTGCAAAATATGTCAAAAGGCATCATGCACCTGAATAAATAATTGGAGACCAGATAGAAGGTGTAATGACAAGGAACAAAATTAAAGGTAAATGTTTTCTTAGTGAAATTGAACCTAGATCTATTAAAGATGCATTGAATGATGCAAGATGGATAGAAGCCATGAATGAAGAGATTGAGCAGATAGAAAAGAACAAAACTTGGACTCATGTACCAAGACCAAAAGACAAGAATGTGATTGGTACTAAGTGGGTATTCAGAAACAAGATGAATGAAAAAGGTGAAGTTTCTAGAAAGAAAGCAAGATTAGTATGTAAAGGATATGCTCAAGAAGAGGGTATTGACTATGGAGAAAATTTTTCTCCTATTGCAAGACTTGAAGGAGTCAGAACTCTTTTGGCATATGCTACACATAAAGGATACAAGGTATACCAAATGGATGTAAAATCTACATTTCTAAATGGAATTCTTGAAGAGGAAGTCTATATTGAGCAACCTGAAGGTTTTGTTGATCCTAACAAAAGAAATATGGTTTGCAAATTGTAGAAAGAATTGTATGGATTGAAGCAAGCTCCTAGAGCCTGGTGTGAAAAATTGCATGGTTACCTAGTAAGTATTGGATTTCAGAGAAATAATGACAATAGTAGCCTGTATATCAAAGAAGGACCTTAGAACATGATAGTATTAGCAAAGATATTTGTTGATGATATACTATTTACTAGATATGATGATTTATGCAAAGCATTCTCTAAAGCTATGAGTAAGGAATTTGAGATGTCTATGTTTGGTTAAATCAAATTCTTTCTTGGTTTACAAGTTTATCAGATGAAGGATGGTATTTACATTACCCAGTCTAAATACATCAAAGAGATACTGAAGCAATTTGGAATGGAAGACTCTAGACCAGTTGGAACACCTATGCCTACTAGAAATAAGTTGTCTAAGGATGATGATTCAAAGGAAGTAAATTAGACTACATACAGATCCATGACTGGTAAACTTCAATATGTTTTTCACACTAGACTTGATATTGCATTAGCAATTGGTATTGTTGCAAGGTTTTCAACTAATACTAGAGAGAATCATTTGATGAATATCAAAAGGATTCTGAGATATCTTAAGGGAACTGAAGAGTATGGATTATGGTATAAGAAAGGAGGAAACTTTAATTTGAAGACTTTTACTGATGCTGATTGGGCAGGAAGTGTTGATGACAGAAAGAGAACAAGTGGTGGAGAGTCATTTATTGGTAAGAGGTTATTTTCTTGGACCAGTAAGAAATAGAATTGCATTTCTCAGTCTACAGTAGAGGCAGAGTACGTTGCTGCAGCAGTGAATTGTTCAAATATCATATGGTTCAAACAGTTGTTGTCGGGTATGAAGGAGGCAATCAAAGAGCCAATTATTATTTACTGTGACAACACTAGTGCAATTAAAATTTCAAAGAACCATGTGATGTACGCAAAAACTAAACATATTGCAACAAAGTATCATTTCTTGAGAGAATTGGTTCAGTACAAGGAAGTAAGGTTGGAATATGTGAATACTTAAGAACAAATTGTAGACATATTCACAAAACCATTACTTAAGGATGCATTCTTGTATATTAGAGGAAAGCTAGGGGTGATTCCCCTAATTGAGGCTCACTAATGGATAGATTAGTGATGCGTCAACAGAGCTATAGAATAGATTTAACATGTTGATGCAGATTGTCAGAGATTATTGCATATGAACCAGTACAAACAGGTACATTATAACTTCATTGGATATGTATTGGATGGTGTCTTTGGCATTGGTTGTCAAAGAGGGAGAGTTATTGATGTCATGCCAAATGAAATTATTAAAGGAAATATTACTGAGGGGGAGATTGATGATAGAGGGAGAAAATTTTATCAGAAACAAAGATTAATGTAAGAGGGAGAAATCTGTATTTCAGTAATTGTGAAGACAAAGGGAGTTTTCTTGATGAGGATTAGAATGAAGGTAAGGAAATTAATAAAATTTTATCCTTGTTACTGTTGCTCTATAATTCTTTGTATTATGACATATTGTATTTCCATCAATGCCAAAGAGGGATATTGTTGATGACAATTATTCAATTGTGTATTGTCATTGATGTTTACACAAATATAGTGATGTCTACACAAATGTCTATACCCGAATTGAGCACAGACAGTGTATGCCAAGCTCTCCCAGGCATTAAAGCAGACCAAAGTGATTTTCAGTTCTAACCGAGTTCACTCGGGTGCTACAGTATTGGTCATGCATTGAAGGATTTTAGTATTATCTGAGTTATACTTTTAGTGTCAGCCGACTAACAACAATTTACATTTAATGGTTAATTGGTTATATGCAGCTGACAGACTTAAGTTTTATTATTTATTTGAAAGGTTATTCAAGATGACTTAACAAGGTTTATCATATATATAAGGTCAAGTGTGGATTAAATTTTTAAAAAAAAAGTAAGAAAAAGAAGTATGTGTTTTTTATATGAAGAGTGAAGGCGAAATCAGATGGGATTTTGATTAAGGACAGAACATACAAAGCTGAAATAGAATATTCGATCAGTAAGGATCAAGTTTCAAAGCCAGAGCAGAGATCTGAATTAGCAAATACAGTTCCTTCAACAAACATGTCAATCCATTTTTAATCTCTAACAATTGTAGCATTGAACCAAAATCTCTTAACAAAGTAGACTTAACAGTCTTCTGTAAATCCTCTCACAAGGTGACATTTCTACATTGAAGTGTTTGAAGACCTCTCACAAGGCCACTCCTTACAGGGTGATTAAATCCTCTAATAGGGTCACACCTAAGAGTGTGTATTATAACCTTTAACAGCGTTGGCTCCTAATAGGGCTCACTTCAGAAGAGTGAAAAATAGTAACTAGTTTCAATTGGTGGTTTTCCCATATTGGGTTTCCATGTTAAATCTTGGTGTTATATGTGTACATGTTATTTTCTTTATGGTTTATTTTTCTGCAATTAATCACTAAAGGATATGATGCAAGAACATCCTAGGATCCTTGGAAATCCTTCTCAACCAAAAAGATGTTACTTTTATTTCTTTAGCTTGTTTGAAGGCTTCTCAGAAAATACTTTGTTGCTTGGGTCTGTCACTTGGTTATGCTTGTTTTGAGTTGGTCTCTATTGCTCAGGTTTCTGTCACTCGGGCATGCTTGTTTTTGAGTTCTTTTATGTCACTTAGGTTGGTCTGTTGTTGCTCAGGTATGCTTTCCTGAGTCATGTTTCTATTGCTCAGGTTATTCTTTGCTTGAGTCTCTCTGTTGCTCAGTCATCCTTTGCCTGAGTTGTTTATTTTGGAGTTGGATCTAGTGGCCGACTTCTGCATTTAATTTTGATTGCAACATTAATGGTGGATCTTCATTGGGGTTTGTATGGACCTATATCTGGGTCAAGGTTTTCTCCAATGTTTGATTTTGTGGCCAACATCTTGGTTGCTTCTGTATTTAAGTAGTATTGTGTTCTTAGTTTGGCAGATCATATTAGAGAGGGGATTGAAGTGTTAGATCTAAGAATCTAGATTGTGATTTGCATGTCTACAAAAGATCTTTAGTTGATCTTGAATTGCATTTTTGTATTTGGCCATAACCAGGAAGGCCTTACAACCTGACATGTTACATGTAATTGAATCTAAAATGAATATGAATTGATATAAGTTGTTATATCTCTGTGTTGTTGAGTTTTCGCTGTGTGTCTTTGTTGTTGCCTATAAGTTTGGACAATCCTTTATTGGATCCTCCAACTTTGACTGCATCTAGTGGTATCAGAGCAGGATAATCCTAGGATCATTGGAAATCTTGCTCAACCAAAAAGATGTTGCTTTTATTTCTTTATCTTTTTTGGAGGCTACTGAGAAAATACTCTGTTGCTCAGGTCTGTCACTCGGTTATGCTTGTTCCAATTTGGTCTCTTTTCCTTGGGTTTCTGTCGCTCGGGCATGCCTATTTCTGAGTTCTATTCTATCACTCAGGTTGGTCTTCTATTTCTTGGGTATGCTTTCCCAAGTCATGTTTCTATTGCTTGGGTTATTCTTTTCCTGAGTCACTCTGTTGCTCTATCATCCTTTTCCCGAGTTGTTTATTTTGGAGTTGGATCTGGTGGCTGACTTTTGCATTTAATTTTGATTGCGACATTAATGGTGGATCTTCATTGAGGGTTGTATAGACCTAAATATGGGTCAGGGGTTTCTCCAATGTTTGATTTTCTGGCTGACCTCTTGGTTTATTTTATATTTAAGTAGTGTTTTGTTCTTAGTTTGGCAGATCAGATTAGAGAGGGGATTGAAGTGTTAGATCTAAGAATCTGGATCATGAGTTGCATGTCTGCAGAAGATCTGTAGTTGAGCTTGAATTGTATCTTTGTATTTGTCCTTAATCGAGAAGGCCTTACATCCTGGCATGTTGCATGTAATTGAATCTAAAATGAATGTGAATTGATATAAGTTGTTATATCTCTGTGTTGTTGAGTTTCCACTGTGTGTCTTTGTTGTTGGCTGCAATTTTGGACAGTCCTTTATTGGCTCCTCCAACTTTGACTTCATCAAGTGGTATTAGAGTGAAGGTTGATCTGGTTTGATGCTTGTGGAGCTTAGGGTTTTCAAAAATCTGGAGAGATGCCTCTGAGAAGATTGGACCCTAGGGCAATTGCAGATCTTTCTGAGGAGGTGGAAGTGAGGATAACATAAAGATTCAGATCTGAGATGGTGGAAATGAAGAATGAAGTCATTGAAGGTATCAGAAACATTGGATTACAGAGAGGTCGTAGAATGGATGATCATTATGAAGAAGCTACTGAAGATTTTGAAGCTACTAGATCTAGTGGAGATGATAGAACTGATCGGATAGAAAGATTTGGAGGAGGCAGGTATGGTCAGTTCCAGATATATAAAGCTCAGTTGAGTACAATTTATCTAATGGAGGTGTCCAATTTCTCAGGTACATTGAATCCCAAGGATGTAATTGATTGGATCGATGAATTAGAAGACTACTTTGAGCTGGAAGACATTGAAGATCCTCTTAGAGTAAAGTTGTCATAGACTAAGTTGAAAGGGCATGCTTCTCTATGGTGGAAATAATTGCAGAGGGACCAAGAAGAAGGTGAGATGAAGATCAATCAGTCGAGGTTGATGGTGGAAAAGCTAAAGGATAAGTTCATTCCTACTGACTATGAACTTGAGTTGTTAAAGAAATTGCAGAATCTGAAACAGAAAAAGATGACTATGGAAGAGTATACCGAGGAGTTCTACAAGTTAACAATTTGGTTTGGGCATAGAGAACTTTCTAAGGAAAAGGTGGTGAGGTATGTTAATGGCCTAAAATTAAATATCCATGATGAGATTGGTATGTTGAAGATTGAATCTATGGAAGATGCTTATCAGTATGCACTGAAGGCAGAAGAGAAGACACTATGGTAATTCCCAAAGGAAAGAGAAGCAAGAACAGTCGATAAAAGATAAACCTAGAGTTGAGGAGGAACTAAAACCTATTGAACCAAGGAGAAGAATAGGTAGAGGTGTATTCAGAGGTACTTGTTACAACTGTGGAGAAAGACATCGATCATATGAATGGTCCCATGCAGATAAAAAGGTTGGTAGTCACCGAAATGTTGTGGTGAATGAAGTTGCTAAGAACAAACCTGAGGTGGAAAATATGAATCTTTTTCTTAGAAGAACTTTGCTTCCCTCAAAACAAGCTTATCAAAAGAAGACTCTGTTCAGAACTGCAAGGATAAGGTATGTAATGTCATAATTGATGGTGGCAGTTTTGAGAACTTTGTTTCAAAAGAGATGGTTAATAAATTGAATTTGAAAAGGAGGAAACATCCTAATCCTTATCAGGTTAGTTGGATACAAGATGTGTGTAAAGTGAGGATTGAGGACCAATGCCTTATTAATTTTAAGATTGGATCTTATTATGATGAGATACTATGTGATGTTACCTATGGATGTTTGTCACCTGTTGCTCGGTAGACCTTGGTAGTATGACAGACATGTTGTGTTTGATAGTCATGTAAATACTTATGTTGTGAGATAGGGTGAAACCAAGCATAAACTGATACCTTTGCAGGGAGGAGGATCTAAAAGATGTGGATTTATCAAATATTGTCTGAATGAGAGTGACAAACCTGAGGAGAAGGGAGTTGGCAAACCTATTCCAATGAATAAAGGGAAGGAGAATCTGAAGGGGAAAGATAATGATATCTCTGAGGAACTTACATAGATGAAGAAATAGATAAAATATTTGAATAAGGTATTGCAATTTATGTTGACACTAGTGACACAGAGAGATGTAGATGATAGTGAGTTGAATAGTCAGTCGGATGGGATTGTGGTTCATCAAAACACTGATGGTATCAAGGATGATCGGTGTCAACTACTGTCAGTTGCAAGTAGGATGTATGAGAAAAGTTCTGGACTGATGAATTTGTTGGATGAGACAATAGAAAAAATCAAGAAACCATGGAATGAAAGGAAAAAGGAGATATGGATTAAGAACAAGTATGGGATACCTATTCTGATTCCCTTAGGATGTTCATGATTTCCTTTATGGGAACATCTTCTTTATCTGGGGTGTCTGATGCAGGAACATCCTAGGATCCTTGGCAATCCTTCTCAACCAAAAATATTTTGCTTTTATTTCTTTATCTTGTATGGAGGCTTCTCAAAAAATACTTTGTTGCTTGGGTCTGTCACTCGGTTATGCTTGTTCTGAGTTGGTATCTGTTTCTCGGGTTTCTCTCGCTCGGGCATGCTTGTTTCTGAGTTCTTTTCTATCGCTCAGTTTGTTCTGTTGTTTCTCAGGTATGCTTTCTTGAGTCATGTTTTAGTTTCTCGGGTTATTCTTTTCCCGAGTCACTATGTTGCTCGGTCATCCTTTACCCGAGTTGTTTATTCTGGAGTTGGATTTGGTGGCCAACTTCTGCATTTAATTTTGATTGTGACATTAATGGTTGTATGGACCTAAATCTGGGTCAGGGGTTTCTCCAATGTTTGATTGTGTGGCCGACCTCTTGGTTGCTTTTGTATTTAAGTAGTATTTTGATCATAGTTTGGTAGATCATATTAGAGAGGGGATTGAAGTGTTAGATCTGAGAATCTAGATTGTGACCTGCATGTCTACACAAGATCTGTAGTTGATCTTGAATTGTATCTTTGTATTTGTCCATAACCGGGAAGGCCTTAGAGCCCGCATGGTGCATGTAATTGAATCTTAAATGAATATGAATTGATATAAGTTGTTATATCTCTATTTTGTTGAGTTTCTGTTGTGTGTCTTTTTTGTTGGCTGCAAGTTTGGATAGTCCTTTATTGGATCCTCCAACTTTGAATGCATCAAGATAATCACAGTTAATATCTTAAGATTTTCTATGTTAACTGAGTGACAATAGAATATCTGTGTTAACCGAGCAACATTGATAAGTTTGTTTAAGACATCTAAGGAATTTGGATTTGTTTTTGTGGTAATTGATTCACCCCTCCCCTCTCAGTTACTCAACTCATTTCCAACAAGGGGTATGTTGACTTACCCCATAGTAAAGATACCTGTGTGCATAAATGTTGACACACTTCTATGAATCATTCCATCCAAGGTTTCTCAAGAATGAGGCCTCAAATATCGATCCATAGCTCTCTAGTCATGGAGTGCAAAGGTTTGAAATGGAGGCCCTCAGATTGACCTTGTTAGTGCCTATGCAAGTACACCATGAAATGAGAGATTCAAATACATGAAAATGAAATCTACTCTATATGATAACAATGCATGAAAGGAAATTAAGCTAAATGATAATAATGCAAGGCTAAATCTATGAAAGGAAACACAAATACAAGATTAATCTATGAAAATAAACATGAATCTAATCTATATGAGGAGCCATGAATGCAAGAAGAATGAGACAAGAAGAGAGAAGTTGCAATATCCAAGCTCAAATGCTCCTCCAAAAATGCTCTCCAAACCTGCAGCATAACAATACTATGAAAAAGATGATCTCAAAATGAGAAGGAAAGGTCTCCTTTTAAAGGAAAGTGAACGATTGAGATTAAGAGGCAAAAATCAAAGGCTATGATTAAGAGGCAAAAACCCA
>MU226467.1:310898-337548 GCA_018584345.1 Thuja plicata
AATTACAATTTGATCAAGGAAATTGATTTGAATTGAAAATATTGCAAAGCATTGATTCAGGAATTGATAAATTGATAAAATGATAAATGGGGCCCAAAGTCTAGGCGACCATTTTAGGGTGCATACAACACCAACCTTTTTATTCATTGATTAGATTTCCCTCTACTCATTCTACAAATTAAAGCTTAGAAAACTTATTAAAAACTAACTCAAATGGCGATGGGGTTCCTTGTCTGTAGCAATATCATGGTTTATTTATGGAGATGGTATATGTGAAAAGTGGAATACCCTTCCAAATTTGAAGGGAGACCCCCTTAAAGTATCATTCATCTTTTAAGAAGAGTAAAACCCAAGCATAACCAAGATTTCTAAAAATGTAAAATCAATCTCTCTCTCTCTCTCTCTCTCTCTCTCTCTCTCTCTCTCTCTCTCTCTCTCTCTCTCAAGTAGGTAATATTGTCTAGAAACAGTTCATATATGGATTTAATATTTTAAATAAATTTAGAAGATATTAATGGAGTTGATTTCATTGGTCTTGCCAATCTTAAATATTTTTTGCAATAATTATATTTTTATTTGGGGGGTATATGATTTATATGTCTTATTTTAAGTTGTGATCATTAGCTTTTATATTTATGAATTGATTTTTTTACAATCAAGTTGTTATTGATGTTTCTGGATTAGATTGTGTATATTTTTTTGCATCAATATTTTGGATCACACTTTATGATCCGTCATGAGGATGATAGCATAGAAAGCTCAAGGAGAGAAAGGATGATGGATCACAAATTGTGATTCAAAATGTTGATGCAAAAAATATACACAATCTAATCCAAAAACATCAATGACATTTATTATAGATTGTGGAAAATTAATGTGTTACAATCAAGTTATCATACACAAGATATTATTTTATACTATTAATCTACATATATTTAATGTTATCTATAATTCTCAAAGAATGTCCTATATATATTGAAATGTGAATAAGATCAAGCTATTATAGACAAGGTGATACTGTCTACAAGTACATTGCACATGGGTTTAAAGTTACACATACACCTAAAAGAATGACCCTTGTAGATTGAATATTATTTTATACTATTAATCTACATATATTTAATGTTATCTATAATTCTCAAAGAATTTCCTTTATATATTGAAATGTGAATAAGATCAAGCTATTATAGACAAGGTGATACTATCTACAAGTACATTGCACATGGGTTTAAAGTTACACATACACCTAAAAGAATGACCCTTGTAGATTGAATTATGATCATGATCAAGATACCATAGATAAAGTGATATTACCTACAATTACCTTATACATCATGGATTTAACATTACCTACAAAATTAGAAGAAATGATCTTATAAATTGAATTGTAATTGTTCTAAAGCTATTATACATAACGTGATATTCTCTACAATAAAAAATGACCATTGTGGATTGAATAAAGATTATGGGAAAGCTATCCTAGGTAAAATGCTATTGTCAACTATTATCTTATATGTGGATTTATTTATTTATTTAAAGAAATATAGATTGTACTATACATACATCCAAAATCACTATTAACAAAATTAGTATCTAAAACTTTAGAAAAATATTATGTACTTGCATGTTTATTATGATACATCACAAAATTTGATCCGAAAGATTAATAATAATATTGCAAGTTCAAAGTTAAGGAGATAATGAACCTTTTAAACTAGTATTAACACCAAGAGCTAAGATGGATAAGACCATCATTAGCAGTAATGTGATCCTTCCAATTTAATAGTATTTCTCTTGTAGACTGCTAACTCTTGATTGAAATTTGATCCAAAAGATTATTAATAATATAGCAAGTTCAAGATTAAGAGATAGTGAAACTTTTAAATTAAAATAAAGACCAAGAGCTAAGATGGATAAGGTCGTCTTTAGCAGCAGTGTGATCCTTCCAATTTAATATTGTTTCTCTTGTATATTGCAATCGCAAACTCTTGATTGAAATTTGATCCTAAAGATTAACAATAATATTGCAAGTTCAAGATTAAGAGATAATGAACCTTTTAAATTAAAATAAAGACCAAGAGGTACGATGGATAAGGTAATCTTTAATATTGTTTCTCTTCTAGACTACAAACGCTTGATTGAAATTTGATCCAAAAGATTAACAATAATATAGCAAGTTCAAGATTAAGAGATAATGAACATTTTAAACTAAAATAAAGACCAAGAGCTAAGATGAATAAGGTCAGCTTTAATGGCAGTGTGATCCTTCCAATTTAATATTGTTTGTCTTGTAGACTACAAACTCTTGATTGAGATTTGATCCAAAAGATTAACAATAATATTGCAAGTTCAAAATTAAAGAGATAATGAACCTTTTAAACTAAAATAAAGACCAAGAGCTAAGATGGATAAGGCCATCTTTAGCGACAGTGCAATCCTTCCAATTTAATAGTGTTTCTCTTGACAACTCCAAAGTCTTGATTGAAATTTAATCCAAAAGATTAATAATAATATTGCAAGTTCAAGATTAAGGAGATAATGAACCTTTTAAACTAAAATAAAGACCAAGAGCTAAGATGGATAAAGCCAGCTTTAGCGGCAATGCGATCCTTCTAATTTAATATTGTTTCTCTTGTAGACTGCAAACTCTTGAATGAAATTTAATCCAAAAGATTAATAATAATATTGCAAGTTCAAGAGTAAGGAGATAATGAACCTTTTAAACCAAAACCACATTGTATATTGTTATTTTTATTAATTTTATGATATGACTGATAAGTTATACATACTTGTAATTTACAACAAGTCGTTGTAGTATAGTGGTGAGTATTCCCGCCTGTCACGCGGGTGACCCGGGTTCGATCCCCGGCAGCGGCGATTTTTTTTTTCCCTGTGTAAACTCGATAAACCCAAAATGTAATCGTACGTATATAAACTCGATTACTCCTCTCATTTTAAGTTCATTCATTTAAAAAAAATATAGAGACGAAATGTACAAGTATTTATGCAGCAATTTCCTCTTTTAATCTTAGTTTAAAGAGGAAGATTTTGAGAATTATGCGGGTACTTCAGCTGAAGGGCTTCCTTGCAATATTTCTGTAAATAGTAGTTCACCACAAAGTTAAAGCCTACAATTTATATGAGGTGTTTTATGTTTCTCCTTCACTTTTATAAGTTACAGAATAAAAAAATAAGATTTATTTTTACGTCAAGAACTTTTCCATTTTCTCAATCTTCTTCTTTTAAACATATCCTGCATTAATCTTCTCTTTTTAAATTATCTCTAATTGTGTGGACTCATCCAATTTATATGTACGTTCAACTTATCAGCTTTAAAGACCAAAAGTAGCACATCATAACCCACATAACCGAAGACTATTTGAATGCATAGTTGGTTAGATGCATGAAACTTTTACAGTCCATCATAATTAGTTTGTAGCTTCTGGATTTTGACTCTGTTAGAACTTTTTTCATCAATGTTTCATATCACACTCCATGATCCATTATCAGGATGAAAGCTAGAAAAGAGAGAAGGATCATGGAGTGCGATCCAAAACATTGATGAAAAAATGCTAACACGATCAAAATCCAGAAGCTACAAACTAATTCATAGTTGGTTTTGTTTAGCTAGAAGATGGAGACATTTTTCCTCTATCGTGGTCATTGTATCTTAGATAATGTTTGCTTATAAATGTAGGAACGATGCCTTAACTTTGACCATTTGTCATGTTGTATCTCCAATTCACCTACCTAGATCAAGTTGCACAACCTGCAAAAGAAACACCGGTCCTGGAAGGGCTCTCGAAATAGGTAATGGTATTGGTTATTCCTATTAGGAGATGATGAGGTGCTTGGTGGTTACTCTAGGATATATATGTCTACATCTACATTCTCCTATAAAACTAACTCAAAAATATGTAATTTTTAAAATCCAAGATGGTTCATAGAAATGGAGGAGGTTGAAAAAAGTTTTAATCACTCTGCAAAAGTTACTCCCACACCAAGTTGGAGTGTAAAGAAAAAATTAAGAAAAGATGGGTTTGTAAATGGGTGGACAAGGTTATGCCACCAATCCCTCTATAGATGTACTTATCATCTCCTTCATAATGAACTTTAATCAAATCTAGTCATAAATGTTGTGCCACCCTTACAGGAACTCACTAAGGAAGTTCAAGAGATTATAGGTATCAATGATTTAACCTTAATGTCATATGTAAGCAAATCCATTTCCTTTGATCTTGAAGTGCCAATTTATATGAAAGATTTTGGTTCCTAATAGGAATCAAAGAATGAAGATGAATGCTCATTGGACATAATAGATCAAAGATGTATAAGGAAATTGGTGTCTAGTATCCTGAAGGTAAGCATTGGAAGGCCAAAAAAAAACTAACAAGAAGAAAATAGAAGAAAATGCTATGACGAGAGGCCAATCTCCATTAAACAATATTTGCTAATATCTACGAGATAAAAATCCCCTTAGAGAAACACTAAAGATTGTCATATAGAAAGTTAGGGGTTTAAATGCCCCTAGCAAGTGGTGCTTGATCAAGTGCCAAATTGAGACTCTACAAGTTGATATCAAGACGTTGCACGAAACAAGACTATGTTTAGAAGGTGCGAAGTTTTTTTTTATTTACTACAAGAGTTGAGAAGGTTCCTTTGTTAATTCTATTGGTGTAGCTGGAGGAATCATGATCATGTGGTCCTCACAATGAATGAAGGTGGACGCTCTTTTCTAGACCTAAAACTGATTAGTTGTTAATATCCATGATGGTCTTCAGACTTAATTGGTTTTTACTTTGTTAAGTATATAAGGAGTAAAAATCAGATTAAAAAACTTTAGAGTTGGAATCAAATATCTCTTTTATTTTTATTTTCTTGATTATATCTCTTCATCATTGGTGGGGACTTCGATGCAATCCTCTCAAGAGTAATTAAAAATGGGTTGTCAAGAGTTAATGGTTCCCACGGTGAGTTATAGAAGTGGAGGTTGGAGGTCGAATGGTTATGGCTTCTTGATATTATAAGAGAAGAAGATACATTATAGAAGAGGGACCATTACTTGATTACAAACCTATTGCAAGTTACTTTTTGAGTATTCTCAGTACGCATTCAAGCACAAGGATAGAGCATACTTGTAACTTGCTTCCTAAGACTCTCTACAAGACTAAAACTCTTGTATCTTTAAAACCTAATAACCATAATGCTTCTACAAGGGCTTATTTATAGAAAAAGGATGATAGGAAGAAAAGGGAAAAAAGGGAATCTAACTTAGAATACTAGGTAAATCGGTTACCCAAAAAGGAGGTATATCGGTCATAAATCACCAACATTGATTGTCCTTGTACAAATATACCCTTTTAATAAAGACACTTTTAGTCACTATAAACATGGTATTCATCATTGCTACTAGAAGATGAAGATTCTAGAATACAATAATATTGTGTAGAATATTATAATTTATTTGTCTCACCATGCTTCTACATTGGCTTCATCAAAGAGGTCTTCAACATCGATGGGTCGCCATAAAGTAGTGATTCGAAAGTGGTTTTGTAAATTCAATTCTATATCATCATCATTCCTTTGGAGATTGATTGTGAAATCATATTTCCAACTTAGCCACAAAAAATGAGAGTTGTCACTACTAAATTAGCTGATAATTCTTCATCTGGATTGAGAGAAGGAGGTCTTGCATAATTAATATACTTATATAGTTGATCTAATAGTCTTGCTCGGATTGAAATTCTCCATTCAAATGTTGGTTGTCTAATAATATCAATGAGTCATAGATGTGATAAAATTGTGTTAAGTTGCAATATGACAAATTGTCCTTGATTTCATACCACATGTGGTCGTGTAATGCACCCCAATTTTTCTAAATGTTGGCCAACAATTTCTGAATAATGCTTGTATCATTCATTTATGCCAAGTCTTAATATATGTATTTGGACATGCCTTTGGATGGAATTAAAGTTAAAATTAATTATCTGAAAAAAGTTAAAGCCTATAAGAGGAGGATTTGAAGACATAGGAGCTTGCATGGATGTTATAGGGAAATCTTTTCATAACCAATCTACTAGAATATTGTTTTTTCTTGGAATATGTTGAGTAATATAATTAAACTGGTTGAAAGTATTGTGCCACCGTACATCACGGGGTCTTCACTAAAGGGGCAATGTAATACCACGTACATTCATATTGGGGGGTTTTAAATGGCCAAAAAAAGGGGCAATATATTGCCTAAATAGGGGGGAGGGGGTTTTTTTGAGGCGGCGGTGGGGGTTTATATAGGAAAACGGGTCTGGGGAGTATTGGGTGGGTACTGGAGGGGGATGTGAAAAAAGAAGTTTGGGGCAATATTTTTTGAAAATAAGGGGATTGCTTAGTATGACATGAACACACGTGCTATGATTCAGGTTCGCTAAGTGAAGCCCCTATGTCATACATACTTACCCCTTCCATCCTTGTGGCCATGGTCCTTGTACTTGATTGTTAAGAATTTGTACAATCAATTTTAATAATAAAGTGTTTGAGGTGCATGAGTTTCAAATAAAAATTTCTAGATATTTATTTACCCCATATATCTCTTTATCAGATGAATTCCATTTTTTGGACTCCTTCAATAAATAGTTTGCTAGCATATTTGACTACAAATTCTATCCCTTCTTTTATAAAGCAAAGGACACCTGACCATGAATAATCAAAAGCATATGTGTAGAGTACAAAATCTTATATTGTTGGCACATGCAATGTAGGAAAATTATTATTTTTCTTCTTGATTTTTTCAACTATTATTGTATATTTTCCCTCCAAAAGATTTTTTTCTCTTGAGTAATTATTGAAAAGATTCACAGTCGATACCAGCATTTGGATAGAAGCTATTTACATAATTTAAAGTACCTAAAAATATTTGAATTTTTTTCTATCAAATGGACATTCAAAAGCAGCATTTTCTTTTTATATGAGGTTGTACTTCTAAAATGACATTATTTACAATCATTCCTAAGAACTTGCAATACTAGTACACCATTGGATTTTATTTGGAGATAATACAATTCTATAATTTTTTACAATATAATAAAAAAAATTGAGATGATTGAGATGATCTTCTAAAGTAGGACTAAATATTAAAATATCATTTATGTATATAGATAAAATCTAAGTTGCCTTTGAATACCTAGTCCATGTGTTTTTAGAAATAGGCAAGAGTATTCATTAGCCCAAACGACATAACACTCCACTCAAAATGTCCAAAGGGACAATTAAAGAATATTTTATATTTGTCTTATTTTGCAACCTAGAACTAATAAAATCCTAACTTGCAATCAATATCTGAGGAATATTTTGCATTAACAACTTTTTGTAACAATTCAGTTTTGTAAGGAATAGGTTAAGGAAAAGGTTTTGTAATTTCATTTAAAGGTTTATAATTGATGAATAGCCTTTTCTTCCTTCATTTTTGTTTTGAGTGTTTGTTGACAATAAAATAATAGCAACAAAAAGGAGATTTTGATGGAGAAATATACTTGTCTTCTTCAAGTTCTCTAATACCTTTCTCCATGTCTAGATAATTTAAATAGATAATTTAAAGCTAGAATAGGAATTTTCTTTTCTATCTTCATTTGTTTCCCTTGGATCAAATTTATCTCCATTGTAGGCATGCTTTCTTCCAAAACTTTTGTTGATCCTAAAAAAAAAAAGGTCATTTTCTATTTCTTCTCTTAATTCTACAAGTGGGTCAACTTGGGATACCATTGAAGATGGATATTTTTTTTAGCATAATTCAATCTATTTGTTCTAACTTTTTCTCCATTGAGTGTAAATATAACACTATTTTATGTACTTCCAAATGGAGAATATCCATCAGCAAAGTTTCTTCCAAGCAATAGATCTACTAGCATCTTATTAAATTCAAACAAATCACATGTAAAGAATTTCCCTTCTATATTGATCCTTTCTTGGTGTTTATATATATCACAAGTACAAGAACTTTCCCTATACATGTAAGCTTCTATATGTGTTTTTTTGTCAATTTATTCCTAGCCTTGGAATACACGAGTTTTACAAAATGAGAAAGAAGCACCAGCGTGAACTTGAGCATCATAGTGTCCAACATTTATTTCTACTAAAATAAACTAAGAAAAATTACCATTAAAATGAGAGGTTGTATATTCCATTTTTGGTTCTGGTTCTAGTAGACTAGTATTGACAAACCTTATCTTGGTAGGGTCTAGGAAATTTTGTTTAGCTAAGAAAGTATCTTCCTCTTCAATTTTTTTTATTTTTTAAATATTATTCTTTTGAGATCTTTTAGGAATATCATCATAAATAGAAGCTATTAAATTAAATTCTTCAACAATTTTATCCAATTATTTTTCTTCTTCTTTCTTTTTTCTCCTTTCATTCTTACTTTTAGGTAATTTATATTCTTTTAATTCAAATTCTTTAAAACTGGGAGGAGAGCTTTAGCTATGTCTTCATAGTCTGACTCATTTCCTAGATAAATATTTGGAAATATCTTAGTGTTAAAATATAACATCTTCCTCATGAAAAGAATGGTGGCCTTGATCCTCTAGGTGGAGATGATATGTTCATCATTGTAGAATGTAGCTCTTGTTCCAATTCATTTGTAAGACTTTCTAAATCTTCTGCATCATCTTCAGAATCTTTGAGTTCTTTAAGGATTGGTTCAAATATGTCTTCTTGCATATACATGTCTTCATCTTCTACTATGACATCCCACCACATTGTTGCATTAGTGGTATACACAACTTTAACAACATTATTTTTACAAGAATAATTAGGAGTTATATGGCTTCATTTATTGAAGATGTAAATGATAAAAATATAAATCTTTTTCACTCTCTAACAATGGTATTATCTTAGGTGACCATAAGGAGATAAAATTGCATCATCCCTTTCAAGAAGCACCTGAATTTGTAAATGTTATTAGGATATTTGATGTGCGAGGAAATTTTCTTCCTAAAGATACAACTATTATTACAATCAAGAAGATCAAAAAACTACTAGAAGAATGTTAAAGGAAGATATTGGAAAAGTATTTCTATGAAAATCCTACTCTAGCATTCATATATGATGGATGGGGAGAATCAGAGACAATTCTCGACATTAAAGAGATTTACATTTTGTCCCCAAATCTCACCAAAGGAAAAATATTTGTCCTAAAGGAATTGGTAAAAGTACACAAGCAAGCCCACATATTTTTTTGTTGCAAAGATATTACAAATATGTTTATGCTTGGTTTCCATAGTACAGATGATTCGACTTTTGTGTTTAGCCCATCTTGTAAAGTATTATTCTATAAATTAATGCTAGAAACCACATATTACTTTAATGGATATAATCTATCTTATTGTGCATTTCCCTGGAAGCTAGGTAGCATGGGTCATTAAGCATCATGATACCCAAATACTTAGTGATTGGTATCATCCCTATATAGGACCCCTTATGAAGAAGAAGCTTAAGCATGCTTATAGGTACAAGTATATAATATAATTTGATAATGTTCTAAATCTATCAAGAATTCATTTCATTTTGATATTGGACAATTGTATATCCTTGATGGTGGACGTTGGACCCAGGATGATAGTGTAGCAGCATGGTGGGTTACATCTTATGTAGATGATGTACATAGTATGAGTTATCATAATAATAAATCATGTATGTGTGGTAGACCCTTGTGTTTGTCATCTAAATAAAATATCATACGAAAGACTTGATGTACCACTATTTTATGTCTTTCTAAGTCATAAATAAATCATAGTGTTCACATGCCCTTGTCCATGGTGTGACTTCAGCCACGTTAAGATTTGGCAACAAGATGCACACTTGTCAAAAAGTGAGATCCCCGTAGCCCCTTACGGGTGTTGAGTGGACCATTCTCACTTTTCGGTTCAATAAAAAGTAATAATAAATAATAATTCATAGGTTATTAGAAAAACATTAATATCCTTCCCTTTTAAGTATTAATATTCTATGGACAAATATTTGTCCACTAGTATTAATATTTAGAGGATATATTAATATTTAATAATAAAGAGTGATTTGTAGTAACTTGATTACTTGAGCTTACATCATTCTCAAGTATGTTTTATCCTTGCACTTGAATGTAAGCTAGGAATACTCAAAAAGTAACTTGCAATATGTTTGTCTATTGTAATGGTCTTTCTTCTATAATATATCTTCTTCTCTTATAATATCAAGAAGCAATAGTCATTCAACCTCTAGCCTCCGTTATTGTTTGTGATTATGTTCATATACAAATTTTGCTAAAGTTTCCAACTGTTATGCTTAAATATTGATGGTAGAGCCCTAATTCTTCAGAGCCATTTTGTTAAAAATTATTGGTATCAGAGTTGTTTTGTTAAAAATTATATATGTTGAACTTTTGGACATTATCTGAAGAATAGAGAGTATTCTCAAACTAATAGAAGAATTAAATTTTCCACTATTGTTGAAAGACAAGATGAATTTGTACAAAATTTGAATCGGCACCGATCTCAACATTTACCTCTCCGTGATTATTCTATTTTCTTTCTTGAATCATTTTATAATTCTATTAACCATTATGAAATATCATTCCCCACTGAAATACTCACCAAAGTTTGAAAGTATGTCCTACAAATGTGATTTCCTTCCCATTTTAATTATAAATTGGTGATCCACAACAAACATTCAAAAAGGCTCCAATATGTAATATTGTAAAGAAATTGGACTTGATTAGGTATCGTTTAAAATAGTTGGATATTTCCTCCTATAATTATAACAAAAAGAAAGGAGTGAAATTATTTAGACTTTGAATCAAACGATGTTGGCAAAAAAATATGTTTTAGGAGGAATATTCCAAAAGAAAATGATTTGCTATAGTTTCAAAATAAAAGAGATCTATTAAAAATCAAAATTGAGGGAGGTTTAATTTGAAGTAAGTAATCACAACATCAAGTACTTACATAATGTTTCTAAACTATTAATATCCTATTTGACTCTATCCGCTCAATTGAGAGAACTTTCCTTACCAAACTAGAATAAATTTGGAAGGTCGTCATTTCTTCTTCAATAGCCTTAATGATTTGAATATATGGAATCGAGAAAGGTTGTTAGATAACATTCCAACATCAGTCATTGAGTGTGATAATAAGACTAGAATGACACTTGTTTCTAACGAAGAGGTGGACTTGGCAGTGCTCCAAATCCATAGGTGTTCCTTCATGATTTTACCAAAATTGTTGGGATATTGTAGTCCAATATTCATGGAGAGTGGTAGAAAAACAAAACTTCTATGGAGATAGTAAAATACAATAATACCACTGGAATTACATTAATCCCCAAAAATTTGTGTACTCAATCCTTTGCTTTTACCAAAGCATCCCTTTGCAAAACATTCCACGAAATGATTTCTAAAGTGGTTGCTAACATGCTCAAATCCATCCTCCCTAAAACCATATCAAATGAAAAAGTGGATTTACTTCTAGCAGGATGAGCATAAATGAGATCATAGTCTCACATGAAACAATCCACTTAATTACTTCCACTAACCAAGAGTGTGTGGGTATGGTTGGTATAGAGTTTCCATCTCATTCAAAAATCTTGTAAATTACTCCTTTATCAAAGATTTGAATGTCTTTCACTTGTTAATGGGCTTTCTCGGGTTCATCCTAATCGAAATGTTAGATTGAAGGTTAAGTGGATTAAACCTAAAATAGGATAGAGAAGTATTAATTTTGATGGGGCGTCTAAAGGGAATCCTAGTCCCTCAAACATTAGATATGTAGCATGTGACATGGAGGATAATATATTGGCTATGACAACTCATAGACTTGAAGATGGAATCAACAATGATCTAGGGGCTAAGGCAGCCATATTGGATATTGAAATAGGTTAGAAAATTGATGTGGAGCAACTACACCTAGAAGGTGATTCTCAAATAATCGTTAATATCATTGCTAAGGGCAAGGTGCACGCATAGAAGATTGAGAAATTTGTGAACATTATTCATAAGAAAATGGCCCATTTTAAAATTTTAAAATACTCACATCTTGCATGATACTCTTTCAAATTGGGGACTATTCTTTTAAAGTTTAGGCGAGCTTTTCAAAGATTTAAGGGGGTTAATTTTATTGGAGTATTTTAGTAAATTTAAAATTTAAACTGGCCACTATATTTCATTAATACTAGTAGAATGCCTGCTTTGTATGGAAAATACACGTCGGCAGTGGCCTTTTATGGCATGTCATGCAATTAATGTCGGATCCATTGGAAATGGTTTCAGTCGATCCCCAAGAAATGAGTTGAATGTTTGTACGCAAATGCTCATTTTGGCATTGAAGTGACAAAATCAACCATCCACATTTGTTGTTATTCATTTCATTTTTGTGGAGGTCGAAGACTCTGTGTAATCAGGTGAATATGGACGTGAATTTCACCCTCATTACACTGAAACAACAACAATGTTTTCTCAGAGGATTTCAGAAAAGTGTCTGAGAGGATTCTTCAAACTGAACGAATCTCTTTTTTGGCACATTGTTTATTTGATTGTCGAGGAGTTCATGCAATCATAATATTGTTATCAATAAAATGTTGACATTGCTTATGTGTTCATGGCATGGGCACTTGAGCTTGGTTTAAAGGAAGAAGTATTATGGGTTATGAAAGAGTGAGTATGTTTGGGTTGGTGTTGTGCCATGGTGCCTATAACATCCATGGAAGAACCAATTGTTGGCTTGGTGTTGTGCCATGGTGGTAAATTATTGTATTTTCATGCATAGATAGGATAGTTCATGCTTTTAGGTGTACACATGGGGTTTATGGTTTGTAGTTTCTTAGGTGGTTATGGATCTTCAGTCTGAACTTCAGGGAAGGGTCATCTTTTTTAATATCTCTTTAATTTTTATAATAGAATCTAATATTTTACTAATCAAATATATGTTTTCAAAGTATTATAATCATCTAGGTACAAAGTCATAGTCATTTTTTGCAACACATGAGTCATTATCTTATAGTCGTTGAGCTTTAGCTTAAGTTAGGAAACTGCTTTGGGTACTGATGTGTCTATCCATACCACCCATCTAACCCACGACCTTCATTTCCTATAGTTTTTTAATATTGAGAGTGAATGTCTTTTGTTCTTAGAGTCTCATCAAGTTCCAACAGCCCCTTAAAAACTTTACTTTTCTTCTCAATTAATCTTCAAAGTTAGTACTAACTCTTCTTTCAAAACCCAATGCCCATAGTTGGACCTTTTATCTAACACATAAGTCTCTTCTAAATGGTCTTTTGGTCTCAAAGATTTCTACATGAAGTAGTGTAAGAATTTGAAATGGTTGTCGCAACTCATGTATAGTCTGATAGACTGTTGAAGAGGTTTTTATTGTAACAAGTGTGTAAGGTGAAAAGTGTTGATCAAGATGATGACCCTTCCATTAGAATTGTAGAAATGTTGAAGAAAAATCAAATTTGGGTTCCTAAGAAGAATGCGGAAGAGTCAAAAACCAATGCTCTGCAAGCAAGAAAGAAGGGGGGATAGAGTAACCCCATTGCCACAATAGTATCACATGTTGTTGCTTCCACCACTCCTGCAGCCTAGCAAATAGTAGCCTCAAGAGGAAGAGAGTAGCCCCTTTATAAGAAATAGTTTCCTAACAAAATATGTGGATAAGGCTCCAAAACAAACACTGAAGGAGATGAAACTCGTAAAGAGGAGATGAGTCTCAAAGGAAGGAGGAGAAAAAAGACAAAGGAAAGGTTGTAGTTGTTTATATTTTAGGATATGATGTAGTAGTGAATCCCAGCCCAAACCAAAGTATCAAGAGTGGTATGTCAGTCCCTCCTTTCCCTTTCAATATGAAAAAGGTCGGAGGAACTCCTCTAGTTAAGAGGGCCCTATTTCTTACACCATATTTTGTAAAAAATTCTATGCAAACTTTTTCTTCATCATCATGGCTTAAAAATTATTTATCTAAAAAGAGGCAACTAGAATCTATCAAAGTGTGACCAGATGATGCAATACAACTTTTTCAATCCCCTCCTGCACATAAGGCCAAAATTTCAAGACCTTTGCCATGATAATGGAGGATGTGATCTCTAATTATTTGTTCTTATAAGTTGCCACTTGTATTGTTTAGAAGGATTCAAGCCAAGCGACCACCAAAAAATTCAATTTGGTTCACATTAACATGGGTTCCCCTAATAGAGATGCATATTTGCATAATTTTAAGGTCACAACTACCAAATTGATGGAGAGGAAAGAGAGATAAATATGACAAAGGTAAATTGAGGATGATAATGGGTGTATTATTAGATTGTTTGAGGTCCCTTCTCAAACCATCTACCTAGGTAAATGGTTCTTTAGATACAGTTCTTGATCCTTAAGCATATGCCAACAAAGAATGTTTTGTATTAGATGTTGAACATGCAGTATATTCAGAGGGGAGGGGTGAATCAGTATACCCCTAAAAATTTTAAAACATTTAAGTAGTTGTCCACATAACATATTTCACACTTTCTAGAAAACAATAGAATAGAAAGTAAATAACACATAACACTAGATATTTTTTCGTTGAAACCCAAGATGGGAAAAACCATAGAGTGTTAACTCTCAAGTATTAAGTAACCGATTAATTAATACAGAGGGTAGTTCAATGTCGGGGTGGCTCACTGTTGGTGTGGTTCATTGTCGGTTGGGCTCATTTCCCTCAATACAAAACTGTATAATAGTATGAAGTAAAAAAATTGAACTGATAGGGGTGCATCAAGGTATGCATAGAGCATAGTTCTCACTGAGGTGTTGAAATCCTTCTTTACCGATAGTGAATCATATACACCAGTTTGTTATTTACATCAACAGTTCGCATATACAGATCATTATACATTTTCACACTAACAATAGACATCTATGTTGAGCTGTAGAGATCACCAAAGATATATATCATCGTCGGCATGCCTTCCGTTCATGACAGCTTAAGAAATCGGTGTTGGTTGAGACCCAAAAGATAAAACAATGTGATCAATTGAAACATGTAAATAAAGTCGGTCATAACAAAAATGTTTCTTCCACTTGACCATATAAAGGTATGGAAAAAAAATACTCATGCGCCATGGTAAACTTGAGTAACTACCACTAATATTGTTAATATCATTGTCAATGAACTATAGAACCAAACCAATAGATGTAACGATAAGAAAGTTGTACCAAAACTGATGACATTCAGTTTTGACATTAGTATACTTAAGTGAAAAAAATGATAAAGGTCATCGGTATAGGCATACCCGACAGACAACACATTGCATAACTGATGAGATGACAATGCTTGTCATGAAAATGCTAAGTATAGAATTGCCCGACGAACACTGACAAGTGTTGAAACCGACGACAAAGCATAAAGGACATCACCGACAAAACAGTTTTTGGTACATCGTCGACAGATCCAAAATCACTAAACTGACGCTACAGTTTTGTGAACATCGCCGACAGAGAAAAAAAGGAAAGGAACCCAATGAACAGTTCAATACAGGGACACCAATGGAGCATAAACCCGACAGACTGACAAAGCAGCCTGAGCATCAAAACCGACAGTCAGTTACAGAACCCGCAAAAGTGGATCTGACTTTCCAAGTCAGATAAAACATTGTAATTCTATTTATAGAGTTTTAATTTCTTTTAAATCATTACTTGAGATTCAAGCAAGTATATTGTAAATGTTCTAAAGCATCCTAATGGATCTAAAACATAACTAACTAAAGATCAAGGTCAAGTTGTAAACCTTGAATCTAGAGTTAATTTGGAAAGCGTGAATCAAGAATGGACCTAGAAACTAGTATATATAGATGTTCAATCTTTTGTAATACATAGAGAGTTGAAAAATGACTGTAGCCATGAAGAGCATCTAAGCAGCAAAAGTGAATTCATGCAAAGTTCAGAAACAGATCATATCAGTTCTCAAGAACACAAACAAGGCTACCGACGAGCAGAGACAAGGTATCATTCAATCACTCAAGGTGATTACATATACATTGTAAGCTTTGTAGGATCTGTTATCAGAAATTATAGATTGCATATACTATCAGATCAACATTTATAATGTACTTACATTCTAACAAGTGCATCACATCAGAAATCCTTTAGTAGAAGGTGGACTTAACAGTTCTCGATAAATCTCATAACAGAGTGCACACCTAACGGTGTTGCTAAAGCTTCAAATGAAGTAGATCCTAACAAGGTAGATCATCAGAAGTGATCAAATTGTAAGCCTTAACTAGCTCCCTTCTTATCTGTAGATAGTGAAGTTTTGTGGGTGACATCCTCACCGCAGTTTTTACTTCCTAACAGAAATTTTCTGCGATATCATATCTTGTGTTATGTGTTATTTACTTTCATGTATGTTTCTTGAATGTTTACACATGTAAAGAACTTATGTTATGATTTCACATACATAAATAAAGGTGAACAGATAGATAGGTGAATATACAAATCTGATGACACAAAGGTTAATGGGGCAATCACATAAAAAGTTTTAGAGGTACTGATTCACCCATCCCCTCTCAGTACATCATTCTAGTAATTCCAACAATTGGTATCAAAGCTAAGTTTCTTTCTTGAAAAGCTTAAAGAATTAAGAGAAAAGATCAAGACAATGGAAAATTACAGACTGGACAAGACTATTGAGATTGAGCAATTACAAATTTAGATTTACTATGAGCAGTACATAGAGGCGAGAGTAAGCATGAGAAAGTTGCTTGATGAAAGAAATATTATGGCAACTAGGATTAATGAAAAATATTAACAAGAAGAGGAGATCCCAGATTACTTCAACTCAGCTGAATCAACAACAAGCAAAACATCAGACACATCAATAGAAGAGATCACAAGTCTACAAGAGGTCAATCTACATCTGACAAAGCAAATCAAGATGCTACAAATCGGTCAAGAGACTCAGATGGTAAAAATGATTGATGTCATGAATGATTCAAGAAAAGATGAATCAGAGAGAACATTGGCTATTGATGATAGGAGGAAAATCATAGAGAAGCTACAAGAAAAAGAATCAGAGATTCAAATACTTACTGATCGTCACCATGAGATTACCAATCAGATTATTCTTATGAGTCAAGAGGAAAATAGATTAAATACTGAACTCATTGACAAAATACAGATCATCAGTGAGCTAAGGGAAGAGAATGAGAAGCTAAAGCATGAAGTCAGAATTCAGAATCAGCACAATGAATTAATCAAGAAAGCTGAAGATAGCAATAAAAGAATGGATGATTTTCTTGATAGAAAAAGAAGAGTCAACAACTACACAGGTATAGGGTACACCAAAAATGGAGAATCATCTAATCATTCAGATCAAAGGAATGCTTATGCAACTCCAAGAACCAAGAAGCTATCATGCAATCTATGTGGCAAACCAGGCCACACCTCAAACATTTGCAGAAACAAAATGAAAGGTATTCCTCAATCGCAATCTACTTTCATTGGTAATTGTTATAAATGTCACAAGAAAGGACACAAGGCATTTGAATGCATATCCAAGGTGAAAAATCCAAAGAAGGAAACCTACATGGACAAGTATTGTCCTACCTGCAAAATGAATGGACATACACATTAGGAGTGCTGGAAAAAGAACAAGAAAGCGTGGACACCAAAAGAACCTAATAATGGCTATAAACTGACAAGAATTGGTAACTCATAAGTTTGGGACTATAACACATGGGTGAACTACATAGCATGTGGAAGGTATGGTCATATATCTGCCAACTGTATGAGAAAATGGACTAGAAGACCAAGAGGATGGACCAATCCAGGTATGGCATGTTTACATTGTCATAAGGTTGGACATGTGATAAAAGATTGCAAAGACCAACTGACAGACACAAGCACTTATCCCAATGGAAACACCATTGATGACATCAAGAAGATGAGAAACAAGATGTGGAGAAAAGTTGCAAACGCTGAAGGTGCTGGAACAAGCAATGCAAATGATGACACCCCATCCAATGGATCTAGTGGCATCACTATTCCCAACTAAGCTGCACAAGTAAGTATGGAACTACATTATGACAAGTTATATTATGCATCAGTTCCATTACACATTGATCATATTGACAAAATTAGCATTATTGAAGATGCACTATATTGTTACTTGTAATATTATTGAAAAATAATTCCATCGGTAAATGGGTACAAATAAGCATTGGTGAACACACACAGTAAAGTTGACACTACTTACCAAAATGTATTGGGCATTACACAAAATCCAAGATGCTAAGTGTAACCGACAGACATCGGTGATCTTTGAGCCAACAGAGGTTGTCGTTGCCATCTTACCGAAAATCATCTATGAAAACACCAAAGTTGCTAGCTACTCTGAAACTTTGCACCTACACCGATGATTTTATTTATGCCTCAACTGACAAACTTAGTCTTTGTACACTGACGAGTTGTTGGGAATTAATGACAACTTAGGGTTCAAAAGGTTATAAAAGCACGATGGAAGAACTCATTTCGCACCCACAATTTTCAAGCAAGAAAGAAGAGCTAAGTAGAGCGATTGAAGAGCAAATTGAAGTGCGACCTTAGCAAGATTCAAACATGACTCAATAGATTCACGAGAAATCATAGAGATTCAGTAAGTACCTACAATCATCGACTACATTGTTTAAGTTACGGAAAGCCCTAAATTTCAAATACTATGGCATCAACTTCAAGAACAACGAAATTGAAGAAGCAATAATAGCTAAAATGTGCAAACACCATTATGTTCCACTTCAATTCACATAATATGAAGTACCCAAGGAACTAACAGAAAGATTGACTACAAGATGGACATTTACACTTCACCAAGAAAAAGAGATAAGAGAAAGAGTACTTGTTACTCTTATGCCTTCTAATTCAAAGAAGGAAGAGATAAATGAAATGATGAAAAAGTATGAAAAGGAGTTCTCACCCAAAATGAGAGCATACAAAATTCTCAAAGGGAATCTAATTGAGCTAGATCAGGAAAGAATTAAGAAGTGGTGCAAAATACTCAAAAATCCCCCTAAGGAAGCTAGCCTAGAGAAAGAACACATCATCATTAAAGATGTACAGGATATTTCATCAGTGGAATTGGACAGAGAAGAGAGTGATACAGTAGGCCCCAAACATACTGAAGTTGTAGATGAGGTATGGCCCGACACTACTCTTTACAAAACTCAGAGTGAGGAAAGCCAAATTCCACCAAGCCCAACTCATGATATTGACTTGGATGATGAAGCAGAGGTTGCCAAAGAAGAATTGACAATAAAAGGTAACATAAATGAGGATGTCAATGATGAAACATGGTTAGATAATTTCATTAATGACATTATAGGAAAAGACCTTGCAGAAGAGGTGCAAAAAGATGAAGATGTCACTGTTGCACAAGTTGATACCGACGGATAGGACACACTTACTAACACTGCGGAGGTAAACACTCTGACCAACATGAAAATATTGATAGAAGCTATTGAAATTAACTCTAGTCAAGAGAAATAATCTAAGAAAGATGATGTTATACCCAAGGACATGGGTAATGATGAAAATAAAGATTCATCAAACACACAAAAGGATACAAACATAGAGATGAAAGATGCAATCGACACTCAGCAAAAGTTGTCTATTAAAAAAGACAAAGGAGAAGATACTAACAAGGATGAAACATTGAGAAAGGATGAAGAAAAATAAAAGAGTGAAGAAGTTAAGCAAGATGATAGCATGAAGGAAAAGGAAGAAAAATCTGTTGATACACCCAAGGCCACTGAAGAGACGTCTTCACATAACCAACAGGTGGACTCTGAACAGAAGAAACAAGAAGCTTCATCTTCTTGACCTTCACCTACCATATCAATTCAATCTCAAGATTTACAAATGGTAGTTCACAAATCTATCTCTCAACCAAAGAAGAAGAATTTAATGACGAAAGACATATTGGTTGTAACACTTGATGAGGTAATTGAAATACCCAAGTGGGATTTATCTACTTTAGATACTGAAACACTTCAAAATTTTGGAGTGATGTGTCAAAGAAAAGCCATACAAGAGAAAATGAAAAAGGCACATAGGGAAGCCCAAGCACTTGACAAAGCTAGGGATATACTACATCAACTTGTTCCTGATACAAAAATTTAAGATGACATATCAGTCATGGAACAAATTGCAATTCTTACCGACGCCATCACCACTCAAGGTGTGGATGCAGAGAAGGCAATGGAAGAGCAAGCAGAGATGAAGTATCAACACATACTAGTTGAGAAGATAAGCCAACAAGTGGAAAAAAAAAAGGTAAAGCTCTCTGAGTTAGCAAGTCAATTAGAACCAATGATTGCAGAAGTTGTTACCTTAGTACAAAAATTATGCACACTTGACAATTTCACAAAAGAGAATGGTGAAAAGTTGTCTTAACTAGATTCAGATATGACAATAAGTGCACAAAGTTTAACCTCTGATGCAAATACAATAAAGTTGTATCATGACAAGATCACATAGTTAAACAGGTTAAGACAAGATATATGGGATGAAGAGACATAGTTTAGAAATGAGGTTACCGAGTTGTAGGCTCACATATTGTCAAACCTCACTACTCTGCAACAGCACATTACAGATGCAAGGAATCTGATCTCGACCCTGGAGATTTTTATAGTAGACAGCATCTATGATATGCATGTGAGGATATCACTTGAGCACATGGCTCTAGAAAACCTGAAGGTGAAATGGGAGAAGATGATGGAGTAAATCAAAGCCTCACACTCCCACATTTTTGACAAGTTGTAAGTACCTTTGCCTTTATTAACAAAAAAGGAGGAATGAATGGTGCATATGTACAATATACTATATTAGAAAAAAGGAGGAAAAGGATATGTATTTTGTATGTACAGAACGAATAGATATGTAAATATAGATATAGAGATATGTACACTATATCAAATATCAAAAAAAGAAAAAAAGGGAAGGCAATCATATTTACATAAACTTACACTTACCGGCATATGCATAGGGGGAGTCATTTCATGACTAAAAGAAAAATGACTAAGGATGAAGTATACATAGGTGTACATACTAATACATTAAGTATGTTGCACATATAAGTTTTTGATACTAATGTCAAAGGCCGAGATTGATGACATTAAGTTTTTCCATTAGTATACTTAAGTGAAAAACATGATAAAGGTCATCGGTATAGGAATACCCGACAGATAGCACACTACATAACCAACGAGATGACAATTCTTGTCGTGAAAGTGATAAGTATAGAATTTCCCAATGAACACTAACAAGTGTTGAAACCGATGGCAAAGCATAAAGGACATCACCGACGAAACAATTTTTGGTACATCACCGACGGATCCAAAATCACTAAACTAATGCTACAGTTTTGTGAACATTGCCGACAGAGAAGAAAAGGCAAGGAACCTGATGAATAGTTCAATAAAGGGACACCGATGGAGCAGAAACTCGATAGACTGACAAAGCAGCCCGAGCATCAGAACCGACAGTCAGTTATAGAACCCGCAAAAGTGGATCTAACTTTCCACGTCAGATAAAACATTGTAATTCTATTTATAGAGTTTTAATTTGTTTTAAATCATTACTTGAGGGTCAAGAAAGTATATTGTAAATGTTTTAAAGCATCCTAATGGATCTAAAACATAACTAACTAAAGATCAAGGTCAAGTTGTAAACCTTGAATCTAGATTTAATTTGAAAAGCGTGAATCAAGAATGGACCTAGAAACTAGTATATATAGATGTTCAATCTTTTGTAATACATAGAGAGTTGACAAATAATTGTAGCCATGGAGAGCATCTAAGCAGCAGAAGTTAATTCATGTAAAGTTCAAAAATAGATCATATCAGTTCTCAAGAACACAGACAAAGCTACCAACGAGCAGAGACAAGGTATCATTCAATCACTCAAGGTGATTACATATGCATCGTAAGCTTTATAGGATCTGTTATCAAAAATTAGATATTGCATATACTATCAGATCAAGATTTATAATGTAGTTGCACCCTAACAAGTGCATCACATCATAAATCCTTCAGTAGAAGGTGGACTTAGCAGTGCTTGATAAATCTCTTAACAGAGTGCACACCTAACAGTGTTGCTAAAGCTTCAAATGAAGTAGATCCTAACAGGTCTCTACTCTAATACTCCTAACAGGGTATATCATCAAAAGTGCTCAAATTGCAAGCATTAATAGACCCCCTTCTTATCTGCAGATAGTGAAATTTTGTGGGTGACATCCCCACCGCAGTTTTTACTTCCTAACAGGAGTTTTCTACGATATCATATCTTGTGTTATATGTTATTTACTTTCATGTATGTTTCTTGAATGTTTACACATGTAAAGAACTTATGTTATGATTTCACATACATAAAGAAAGGTGAACAAATAGATAGGTGAATATACAAATCTGATGACACAAAGGTTAATGGGCCAATCACATAAAAAGTTTTAGAGGTACTGATTCACCCCTCCCCTCTCAGTACATCATTCCAGTAATTCCAACAAAACATCCAGAGTGTTTTCATGAATGACAACTGGAAAATCAGGGTAACCTAACAATCCCCCCTTTGTCATTTATGGAAAACCAAAATTTCAAAAATTTCCATAAATGCATCACAACAAAAAAATTCTGAAATTGTGAAATCTCAAAAAACTCCAAAACTACAAAAAATTCCCCCTAAGAGGGACAACCATGATTTTATCTTCCTTTATTTTCAAAAAATTATGTTTGAACATTTTTGTTTACTACATATTTACTCCTTTAGTCCCCCTTTTGGGATCAATGAAACTTACAATCAAAGGAATGCAGGTATCACCGGTCTGAATAGACTCAAATGTATGCTTCAACCTGTGAAGCTTAGAAATATAATTTTCTTTATTATTATTCCATTCCTTGATATCCTGTGCAAGAAGGCATATGTGAACATGAATAGTTGCAAGAAAATTTTCACCACTTTCTATGGAACCTGGATTAGTCAGAGTGATTAGTTGTGCAGAAAGTATTGCCCAACTAAGAGAAGAGATGCAAGGGGCACACATATCCTAAAGATTGCCTAATGGAAAAATGATATTCTCTCTCTACTATTGTAAAGAAAATAATTTCTTTTGTATCTACTCCAATGAGG
The DNA here is from genome assembly GCA_018584345.1 of Thuja plicata. NCBI lineage: Eukaryota > Viridiplantae > Streptophyta > Pinopsida > Cupressales > Cupressaceae > Thuja > Thuja plicata. Next base: position 334,066 of record MU226467.1, read on the forward strand.
ATCTATCAGTGCCATCTAAGTCTTCTAATCATTTATAAGACCTACATGCTTTCCAAATGGACAATTCTATAGCATCAATCTCTTGTTTTATATTCTCAGTGACCTCAGGCCATTGCAAGGTATACTCATACAATGAGTTTCCATCTTCAAGTAAATCTTGGACTTCCCAAATAAGGGGATATCATCAAAATCTTTTTCACACCTATCTTTAAGTTCCAAGAGAAGCTTATGCATTGTTTCCTCTTCTTTCATTTGAATCTGATTATCTATATAAGTTTTCAATACCTTAACAATGTTCACCTGTGTTTTGCATTTCTCTTTTTCCTTGCAGGATGGATCAACTAAACATAGGGGAACAATTCTCTAGAGAGAAAAATGGTTTCTTCAATGATCTCTTCATTTTCCTCTGATTCTCTGAGTAACTCTTCATGAGTTGAAACTGAGATGGGTTGACCTATCCGAAACTTTTTTCAAGGGGTAACCCTCTTGAAATCAATATAGAATTTGGAAGTAGTAATGGGTTGTATCATGAGAGGTGAAGAAATAAAATTCCTCATAAATTTATTGGAGCAATTATTGATGTCCTCTTTTTGGTTAATCACCTTTATCTTAGGATCTTTATCTGTCTTCTTCTCTGAAGTAGTCTGTATAACATCGTCGGTAGAAACCAAATCTGAGAGAAATTCTTTATTTCTGACTATTTCCTCTTTTCCTTTCTCTTTTGTTCCTTTTTACTTTTCTTCTTTGTTTACTTTTTCTCTTGATCTGAATTTGTCTCTACATTCCTCAACCTTTTCTTCTTATTTTTCTTCAATTTATTTTCTTTTTCTTCCTGAATCTCCCCATTGACCATAGATGGTCCTACTGGAGAGTCATACTTCACTGGGGAGTGAGATATCTCTACATTAGGAGGATTCTGATCCAATTTATATACATCATCATTCTTATACTCAAAAATGGGGTCTTCTTTGCATGGTTTTGAAGGACTCATAGTATCGTCATGTGGGATAACATGTTTAGTTGGCCAGCAAGGTGATCAACTCACTTATAAGATCATTTTTTAAATGAAGTGCTTCATATTTCCTATCCATGAGTATATGTATTATTTTCCTTTTTCTTCCAGCAATGTCTTTTGCATTTGAAGAAAATGATGATAAATATTGTTTACCTACAATGGTGCACACTTAATCCAAAGTTGCCTTGAATATGTCACTATCAATCTTCTTTGCTTCCATTATTATTTAATGAAACTCATTCCATAATGATTCAGTTATTCCTTTCTATAGTTGTCAATATCTACATCTAATTTAGCTTCATAGTGTACAAATGCTTCAATAATAACTTTCTTTTCTTCAGGGGTAGCAGGATTATACAACTTGTCTACTTCACTTCTACTATTTTCTAAAATATCAAACAATATTTTTGGATCAACGGGATCCGAACATACTATTTTCCTTTTTCCTTCTTGTAGACTGCCATAATGTAATAGTCCTGATGACTAATTTGAATAGTTCATAGCGGAGAATAAAAATAATTTGATGACCCCAAATAAGTGTAAGGGCATCTTTGAACATTCAAGGGACCACAATTTGATCCAAACAAAAACATTGATGGGGTTGGTAAAATCAAAGTCATGTCTACATTAAATTTGAAATCAGAGGAATGTGACAATCTTTCCTTATACATAGTTTAGAGATCATTTAGCGAAAACATGTTTTTCATATTTGTTATGCTATTATATCCCCACTATATTAGTGAGTATCAGAATGGGGAAAGTTGACAAGGAAGATCCTATGAACAAAAATGAGAGGAGGAAGTAGAGAGAAAAGGTGCACATTATCAAAGAGAAAGGGATTCAGTTGTATATAACCACATCCAATAGCAAGAAGGATGACACAAAAATAAGGAAAACATAGAAATGGAAAAATGGAAGTATTATATAGATCTAGAAAAAAAGCTAGAAGGAAAGTGAATGTAAATTCAATGCTAATCATACTTGCTCTCTCGTAATTATACAAAAGAAAAAATTATGCCAATTTCATTAATGAAGTAATCTCAATAGTACATAAAATAGTATAAACATTGAATCAGTTAATAATTAATAATACAGTGTGTCAAAAACCATGAATCTCAATATAATTACATAAGTAGTTAATAAGGTTGTCAAAAAATAAAAAGTACAGAAATCTATATTGATTATTTTTAATAATTTTGATCATGATCATGCATTCTAATTTCATCAAAACTTGTACATTACAGTGGACTTGGAACGTAAGTTAAACTAACAAGGAAGTCAAACTTGAGTTAAATCAAAGCATAGACTATGTTATTTGACAATTTCATCTTATGAATCCTAGTCACTACCTCCAACATTCCCATTACTACTTGTTGATGCATGATCCCATCCTCTAGGTTGTTTATCCCAATCTTTTGAAGTTTTCAACATGTCATCGCCACCTTTACTGAGACCCTCTTGTCATCCTATACTATCTTTCAATGTAGGATCATGATCACTAACTTTAGAATAATTCCATCCATCACTCAATTTTGTATTATCTCACCCATCACTTCCCCATCTATTCAACTCACTTTCCCTAGAGCTCATAGTCCAAGCTCCTCTAGCAATAGATTCAAGAATTCTACTGCCAAAATTGTTGCCCCATTCCTCAATTTTTTATCCCCATGCATCAGTAGAATTTTGCCCCCACCTATTATTAATATTTAATTCATTGGCACCCCTTCTAGACCTTATACCTCTTCCACCATTTATTATCCATCTATTTCTTCCATCCTCTGTCCACCGTTTTGTCATACCTCCACCCCTGACCTCATTCCAACCTCTATCGAAACCACCATCTCTTCCTTCATTCCAACCAGCATTGCTACTGCCACCACCACTTCCTCCCCTTTCCATTTATGATTAAAATGTCATTAAAGAATTTATATTTTTGTGGAAATTTGTTCTACATTAATATACTTGATCATGTTTCTTACAGAAAACATAATTCCTTTATAACTGAAAATATACCTTAATGGTTTCATCCTCTGAAATATTCAGGAAGCGTGGATGCACAATCATTTGAGGTTTGAAAGATCTTTTTGCATGCTCCTTTTCTTTCCTTGCATTCTCTTGTTCACTTTGTGAAATGGAATCCTCTTTTGTATAATAAGGATCCTTAACCTCCTTGTCCTTATCATGTCACCCTAAAATTTATCACTCCTCAGCACACTTGCTTTGCAAGTCAATTCAACTAGGTACTTTGCTTTCTGAATATATTTCACCCGACAGGTAAGGATGCTTCCTTCTGCAATATTTTCTACCATATCTATATCTATATCATCATAAATCTCTCCCTTCAATATTATTCATGTCAATCCTGGTTCCATAACACAAATTACATGATTATTTAGGACTCCACAGGTTGTTGCTTGGACTTTTTTTTTGACTGACAGGGTTTCTTCATTTTCTCCAGTTAATAGATA
>MU226467.1:337630-368080 GCA_018584345.1 Thuja plicata
ATAAAGGCATTTGAAAGAAAAAAAACTAAGTGTCCCCCTTGGTAAGATACGTGCTTGAAGCAGTTTTTCTGCGTCCAAGTCCTGCTACAAATTGGAGTGGAGAAAACATCCATTCATGTGATGCTAATAGGTTTATGTCAAGACCAACTTGGTTGGTTACTGTGACCATTACCTTTTCAAAATAGCTTCATACTTTTCATCTGGAGTAAAGAAATAAAATGTTGAAATACATAATGTAAGTATCCCCAGGTAATAAAATGTACCTCTAAGTATTGTGATAACTAAATGAAGATGTAGCTTGGTTGTTCATAGTGCCAATAGCTAGAGAAACTAAATGATAATCCATATCTCTACATTTGATACAATAAATGAGTTATAAAAGAAAAATATGCATCTAACAAACTTACGTCAGTGATATATGTCTAAGGAATGTATAAAGGTATGATCAACATGACACTGGTGCAGTGAACTAGTCAGTGAGTACATTAGCTACATAGAGGAAAAAGGAGAAAATAGAATTGGAAAGAAATTAACAATGACTATGCTTGCAATTAATTTCACTCAAACTTAAGTTAGGCTAACAACTAAAATAAATGACGAACCTTGTAAACATAATCCATTATATAAGAACCTATAATCTACAATAGAATGCTACATCATTCTTTGCAACTAAGTTTTAATAATATGGTCATGCAATATAATGTACTATTGAGAGCATTTCTAATGTTAGGAATCACTACTCTTCATCTAAACAAATTTTACATTTGTACCATCTTAAAATTTAGCACCAAATAATTTGGAAGCTCAAATATATTTTTAGGCCCCATTTTAGTGATTTCCTAGAACATGGATGCATTTACCCTTGATTTATCACTTTTTCCACAATTTTTGTTTGTTTCTATTTGTTTCCTTTGCACCCCTAAGATCCTGAGGCTATTTCCATGGATTGTGCCTCCTAGGGTACAAGTCAAAATTGACCTATACATTGGGTACAAGTCGAGTTTAACCTGTACCCAAGGCATTGGTTTCACAGAAACTCGGGCCCATTTCAGGGTTTTTTATATGTTCCACCTAGTGAAGATGGAATTTTTATTTTGATGCCCAAAATTGGTATAAAAGGAGGCCTGGTCACTTCATTTGATCATTCATGAATTCAGTGAGCAATCCACATTCTAGATAAACAATTTCTAAGTCTATTGCATACATGCTCAAGCCATCAATTGCAAGCTATCAAGTTGAAGGTGCATTAAAGGAGTTCAAGAAAATCAAGAATTCATTGGATTCATTCATTTAATTCCATCAAACATGAATCTCCTTCTATATATCTAGCTTCTTTATTAACTGGAGATAGTGGTGTTGGCCATCACGAGAGGAGACCTACATACATCAACATTGCACAAGCATTCAAGCATTCAAGAATTCAAGAAAACTTACATCCATGACCTATGATTTGGCACTTATATATTGCATTTTTTAAGACATGCAACATCCTACATTATACATATAAGCATTCATACATCTTTTTTGGTAGCATATTCGATTCCATCCATGAAGGTTTGACAAGTGAGTTGAATATTTATATTTGTCTTACTTTTACATGTTTTTATTTCAATCCATGGTTAATTCCTAAATAGAAGATTAACCAAGGAAATCTCCTTCTCACAAACAAAATTCTATTTTTTCTTGTGAGTAGGAGAAAATTTTCAAGTTTTCAAGTTTTCAAGATCAGATTCGGCTTATTTAGGGCTACAGTTTTTGTCGAACATTCAAATCTCATATTTTTGGATAGTAAAAGTATAGGTCAACCTTGACCTGTACCCAAGTGCAACCTATATCCTCCAAGTCAACCTATTCCTAGGACCTTCAAATTTTTGCAATCAGTATATTTCATCTTGCAGGTTCTGGATCCAACTTGGTTTCAATTTTTGTTGTAGTTTTCTACTCTATTTTCAGATCTAATCTTGTGACCTCTACTATCCCTCAAGGTGAGTCTGATTTCCTCTTATTCATTTCATAGCACTTACTTTGAGATATAAAATTAGGTATTTTTATGTTCTTTATTTTTATATGTGCTTATATTTTACTTGTATTGCATTTAATCAATCAACTAGCCTTAGGTCACTTAGTCAAACATAAACAATCTCAATTGGCATTAATCAATATCAATCAAAAAATAATAAAGGGAAATTACAATCAAAGAAAAATGGATATTTTATATATTAACCCTTTAAAGGAATTGAATTTGGCATTAGCACCCTTGTATCCATTTGGGTTGTGCTAATCTAATTGGGTTTCTCTCCAAATTTATATTTGGGGATCCCTCTTTCTGTTTCCCTAATGTGCATAAAAGACTTGGTGAATCAACTTTCAACCTTCACCTTACTTTTGATGTTACATTTTGGTGAACCTGACATGAAGTAATGGAGCAAGGTGAACCCTTCTTTCAATAGTCTCTCTCTTTCGAGAGAAGTGTTGAAGATTGATGTTTCCATAAGGTTCAACAAACGAGGTGAAACCGAGGTGAATATCAACCACCTTCAACATTCAACCTTTTTTATGTTAGATTTTGGTGTACCATCCTAAAAGTAAGAACCCATTAATTTGGAATCTCAAAGACCATTTTATGCCCCACTTTAGTGATCTCCTATAACATGGATGCATTTATGCTTGATTTGTCATGTTTTCCTCATTTTTGCCCGTTTCTGACCGTTTCATTTGCACCCCTAAGATCCTGGGGATTTGTCTATGGATTGTGCATCCTAGGGTAAAAGACAAAATAATTACATGTACCTATAGTATATTTCAAAGTCAATTTGTACCTTTGGGTACAAGTTGAGTTTGACCTATACTCGAGGCATTGGTTTCACAAGAACTCAGGCCCATTTCTAGGTTTTTTATATTTTCTCGCCCAGTGCAGTCAACCCTTTTAGTTTTGATGGTCAAAATCAGTATAAAAGGAGGCCTACTCACTTCAATTTATCATCCACAAATGAAATGATAAATCCACATTCTAGATACACAAGTTCTATGTCCAATACATCCATTTTTACAAGCAAGATTCATTACCTACATGCTCAAGCCATCAATTGCAAACTATCAAGTTCAAGGTGCATTCATGGTTACAGTTTTTGTCAAACATTTAGATATCATATTTTTTTATAGTGTAGGTGCAGGTCAACCTCAACTTGTACCCAAGTGTTAAATTTACCCTCTAATTCAATCTATTCCTAGGACCTTCAAATTTTCATAGTCAACAAATTTAAGGTTGCAGGTTTCGGATCTAGTGCAATTTAAGTTTCTCTCACAATCTGCTACTCTATTTTCATATATGATCTTGTGACCTCTACTAGGCCTCAAGGTGAGTCCAATTTCCTCCTTTTCATTTCATAGCACTTATTTTGAGATATCAGGTTAGGTATTTTTATGTGCTTTATTGTTATATGTGCTTCTATTTACTTACATTGCATTTATTCAATCAACTAGCCTTAGGTCACTTAATCAAACACAAACAATCTTAATTGGCATTAATAAATATAAATCAAAAAACAATAAAGGGAAATTTCCATTAAAGAAAATGAGATATATTGGATATTCACCCTTGAAAGGACTTGAATTTGGAAATAGCACCCCTATATCCATTTGGGTTGTGCTAATCTAATTTGGGTTCTCTCGAAGGTTATATTTGGGAATCCCTCTTTCTCTTTCCCTAGTGTGCATAAAAAAATTGGTGAATCAACCTTCAACCTTAACCTTCTTTTTATATGTTACATTTTGGTGAAATTTTGTCTTTCATCCTTTATACCTTCTCATTTGGTAGTTAGATCTCCTTTGCATTGCATGTCTATATCTACTTTGCTACATTTTATACCTACTATAGATACATTCATTGCATTATTTCATTTCATGTTTACATGTTTCCAAATAAAATACAAAACTATTCATTTTATGCACAAAATAGTTCATTGCAATTCATTTCTTGTTTATGCATTTACAGTGGTAAAAAATACAAAAACAAAATTTCATTCCATGCATGTTTTTATTTTCTATTAGTCTTGAAATGCATCTATTTTCTAAAGGAGATATTTGTTTAGCTTCCCTTCTATCACTTTATCCTTCTCCTAAATATCCCCCTCTCCATGGGGTCATATCAATGCAAGAAGATGTTTTTAAAACTTCTATCAATAGTCTCTCTCTTTCAAGAGAAGTTTTGAAGATTGATGTTAACTCTTCTCTTGATATGTCCTTTCCCCATGTATATACTTTTCCAAACTTTGATAGGTCTAACTTGCCTTCTAGGAATGAACCTTTGAAATTTTGCAAAGATCTCACTATTTGGGATGAACCACTAGATGATAATGTTGACTATTCTCTCCCTCATGAAAAAACCTTGGCCCAAGAAGATGATATAATGGTTGACACTTATTCCATTTCCTCTAAAGATGACATATCCATACTTGATGTTTCTCCTTCTCCTAAAACATACCCCCTTTATTGGGATACTTTAGAGCAAGAAGAAGAGATTGTTTTTCTTGATACCACCTTATCTTCATTTCACATTCCTTATATAGATGAGGCATTTGATTAAGTCCATAATCCCTATTCTAAGGACATCTTTTAAAAAGAGGATAATATTAGTTTCCTTAATGCTCTCCCTTCTAGTGATGAACCCATAAAGACTCAAGCATGTGATCATATCAATGTTGCTAATATTCATGCTCACCTATGGTATTCAACAATCCTATGATAAATGTCAAAGGATACCCTCAATATTTCTTCTCAAACTCCTAATAGACCTATTATCACTATTAAGGGTTATACTCAATCTCCTCCTCAAACTTTAACTACACCTAATATCAAAATTAAAGGGTATGCTCTAAACCAGTGTATTATAATTGTTAACAAAAAATCTAGCAATCCTTTGGAGTTCATCAAGGATTATCATGTGGTGGCTCACACATATCATAAAATAAATAATTCTCAACCTTCTAATCCAAATTATCTCCCAACTTCTCAACCCATGCTTCCTCCTCCACCCTGTCTTCCTCAAAATCTTGGAAAGGAGTATGATTTGGAAGAGAAATTACGTAATACCCTTTCCAAGATTTCTCTTTGGGAACTTATTCAAACTTATTCTACATATCATGAACCTTGCAAAAATATTTAACTACTCTTCCAACTCCTCCTCCCAATCAAGATAATATCAATTCATTTTTTCAATGCATGAGTGCTTCCCTTGTCCCACCTCAAATTGTGTTTACTCAAGATTATTTATCTCCTAAAGAAGTTCAAAATCAATATGATTCCCTTATGGTAGTTGTCCTCATCAATGATAATCTCATTAGCACGACCTTAATCAATAATGGGTATGGACTAAATGTTTGTAGTATGGACATGTTGAAAGAAATTAAAGCCGATATTTCAACCATTAAACTTGATAATATTCCTATTTGTGACTTTGACAATATTGCTACCAACTCTTATTGCTGAAAAAATTCATAGAGGTTTTTTTGAGTCTCTCTACAGCCCTGAATTAAATTTCCAGAGTGCATATTTAGACTTTGAGAAAAGGTGGAAGATATCACTTCTCCCTCAGAAAACCCTCAATCCTAGGGATGGGATGGTTTGGTTATCTCCCCCTCCTAGCTAGATAAAGGTCAACTTTGATAGGGCGACCAAAGATAACCTAGGGAATGTTGGTTTGGGGGAATAGTTTGAAATATGGCTATTTGTTGCCTGGCTGTGGTGGCTGGTCCCTTGGGTTTTCAATCTAGTCAGTATGCCGAAGCTATTGGGTCTTGGAAAGCTCTTTCAATTGCCAAAGATTTGAATATTGATAATTTATGGTTGGAATGGGATTCGATGAATATTGTTAATTATCTTGTTGGGTCTACTAAGTCATCTTGTAGTATTGATACTGTTAGCTATTTTTCCCTGATCTTATCAAGGAAAAGGCTAATTAACGAGGATCAAATAATCCTCCTTCACTTTGAGATCAAAGGATCAGGCAGGCTTACCTATAGGAATCACTCTTTCAGTGAATCATGGGATGGATTCCTACCCCTCAAACTAGATCTGACAATCATTCACAACTCTTTAAACAGAAAGGTAAAATGATTTGATATTTTATGAATTGATGATGACAACTGCATAAAGAAGCAAAGACCAGTGCCTTATCTATTGGGCAACAGAGTCATATAAACATACATCCACAAAAAACTCTCTAAATCCAAACAAAATAACCCGAATGAAATGCCTTACAATTCACTCTTCTCACTCCAACACCTGGACATCAAATTCATGTGCAGACCTTAAACCTTCTGAATTTGTATTCAAGATTGACTCTCTCCTTGAAAGAAACTCAAACATAAATTCATAGCTACCTTATAACCAGTGCATTAAAATGCCTTACAGATTAATACACAATATTTAAAAACAACACACAAAGACATCAAACAAATATGGATAGGGATTCCATTTGCTTTTCATTAATGTTTGTGATTCAGTACACTCAGAAGACAAGAAACTCATAGAATAAGAGACACCAAAATCAGAAAACTGCCCAGCAGTATTGATTTCACCATCATTGTACAATTGAGAAGAAAATAGATATAGAGGAATTGGAAAACCAAATTCAATAAACTGACACCTGTCTGTTCCCCCAAAATATCTGAAACTGCTTCTTTCTTCAACTGCAAAAATCTGATTTGATCACCACCCAAATGGTTTGCAAAATCAAAATCCTCATCTCAAGACCTTTCCAATGGTATATTATACTTCATATTTAGCCTCCAAGAGCTGCCCATAATGTTCATTTGAAAATCTCTGCTATAATATGAAAACTATGCAAATTTTGAATAAATCAAACTATTGCACTTTAAATTGTATCCTCTACTCAATTATTCATTTATTTTTTAGAGTCCATCAAATCTCACCACATGGAACCTCTTGATTTGTTTTCAAGTCCACCTATGCACCTATGTCATCACTGTCTAGCCACTTGTCGCACTCTTACTGTCTCTACTTGACCTCTGTGAGTGTGCGACTAACCTTGATCGCTCACTCACAGGCATTTTCTGCTATCTCCACTAACCTGTGTGAGTGCGCGACACTTCTTGTCACCCACTTTCTGGCATTTTATGCTATCTTTCCAAGCCTCTACAACTGCGCGATGAGCTTAGTCGCTCACTCGTGACATTTTCTAACCTCAACTGCAAACCCTATGCGATGAGCTCTTTTTTGCTCCGCAATTGTGTGACTGGCCTCCAGCCTACTCTACGACTGCGCGACTGAGCTTGATCACACACTCACCACCTAATACAACCTGAATCATCCAACCTGCATGACTGCACAATGAGCTTCCTACCTGCTCCATGACTGCGCGATGAGCCACCATGTGTCATCCACTTGCGCACTCACAGGTCATTTCTCTGATCCTCCTTTTCCATCATGAGTGCGTGACAAGCCACCATGTCATCACCATCTCACTGCTACATCACCTACAAAATTTAGATGTCATTGGAGTCATCAACCACTTGGCACACATTTTGAGGCACCTCTTGTGTGTGCGCGAGGAGAGCCTCCTCTTTGTTCTTCATATTACCATATGTGCATTTTTTCTTTTGAACATCTCAAATTACACTTGTGGGATGAATGTGGGATTATTGTTTTAGAGATTCTAAGAACTCTGTGCATTTTTCCACTCAAAATTATGGGCCCCACCATTTCTAGCATCCCACCAGCCAAGGAGCCTCTTGGTTTCTTATTCAAACTACAATACAAGCGTAGTAGTATAAAAATAGTAATAGCTTCCCTTACCAGACAAATGTGGGATTAACATTTTAACAATGCTTTCACAAAAATAACACTTCACAAGCCTTGTAAATGCCTCCACACTTATGGCGCTAGCCTCTCTTCTGTTTCATGCACTTGCGCAGACTTTTGTCTTAGCATCTTGGAATATTTTAAAGTTTTAATATGTCTTGACTTCCTTCAATAATCAGCGCAGACCCTATAGTCTCCAATACGATAACGCAGGGTCTCCATCCATTATTCTACGCAAACTTTGACTATCCAATCCAAATTTGAATTTTTCTTGTATGTTTTTAAAAATTGTTTGCCTTCCAAGTGATGCGCTAGTTGCTTGGCCTCCAATGCATTCCTTTTGTGCATCTTTACCTCTTACACCTCCTTTCCATTTGGAAAGTTTTGATAGCCTTCAAAGGCTGCGTGACTTTCCTCTTTAATAACTGTGTGGACTACCATTGCATGTCTCCTGCGCAATTTCTCTTACATCGTGCATTGGCTTCTTATTAAATTCATGCTATGGGCAGGCTTCCACCATTTTCACAATTGAATTCATATTGAACTGCGCAATACTCCTCTAATTTGATGTGTGTGGATTTCCTATGTTTAATACTCAGCGCGGACTATTAATGTGGCACGTGGACTCCATGTAGCTTTAAACTCTCTAGCTACTTGCAAGGCAACTACCTTGGTAGAAGCTCCAACTCTCACTTCCACATCAAATTAAATCTATTTATATTCACATTCTCTACAAATAAGTTCAACAAGAATTTTTTTGAGGCACTCTTCCCTTTTCATTTCCATTTATTTTTCAATCACTAATTTGGCATACACCCAAGCCATATTTTGTCAAAATTCATTTCAACTTTATAATTCCGCCCACTTTTGGGATTAACATCAACTTTGTGAATAATTCTAAGGAGCGTGAGGGAATCCCCCTTCTTGAGATTAAGCACTCGATTGGCCAAAATAATGTTGAAGAGTCAACCTCTTTGGAAGCATCCCTGATAATCACAACATTTTGGTGTTCTGCCTCCGGTGTGGGTTGCATCCTAGAAAGATAGCTACCAAGGGCTCTTACAGAACTAGTACTACTGTTGCTGCTAACATTACTCAACCTTGGGTTACTGGATCTATCCATGATCAACTTCTTATTTTCGCTATTAAAAATAGATAACTTCATTTGGCTTTAAGCCATGCAAGTATCTCTTTAGGAATTCCAACTGAATGGAACTACCTGAACAAACATTGTAGGAAACAAGTAATGATTTGGAGGAACACAAACCATGAGATACTTCACCAACCAAGCTGGGATTTGAAATATGAGATACATCTGTGTAAATATTTTGCAAGCATCTGCCTTGACTTCGCCTATGTTTTGCAAGGCCCCTTCCAAGTCTAACAAGAAGCATCCTTAGTATCAATTTGAAAATTATTTCATCTTCAAATTACCCAAATGCGGCCATTAGTGAAATTTGACCATGAAGCATTGAAATGGAAGCCATTATAAACAACTATTTATATCTCTGCAATACTAATCTGACAAACAGCAACTGGCCTCTAGAAATGGCCTTAAAAACTGACTGAAAGGCCTACCAAAGCTCTCAAATCCAGAAGGCATGAAATATTTCATGTTTACTAGCATCCTGCAAACTTATATCTCCATGACACCTTCAGAAGTGATATATTTTAAACTCCCAAGTTGATCATTTTCATAAATTGCAAAAGCACTTATCAAAATATATGCAAACCATCCTTAGAATCACTTCTACAAAGTTATCAAACCACATCCTGGGGCTCCACCACCGATCCAGGTAGCACATTTACATGTAAGGAATATAGGGAAACCATTCTCATCTTAAATCAATCATCTAGTAACAATTTTTAATCCCTTGAGAATGACTATTCTGTAAACTTTTATTCTGTTCTGCATTGGAGATCTGCATAAACTGCTTTTAGTTTTGATGTCACAAACCAATCAAAAGAGACTCTTATAGTCTGATACCCGAAACATAGATTCATTTTCACACAAGGATAGTAGAACTTAAAGTGGATTTCTCTATTATTCAATCAGTCATTTATCATTGCTTCTCAAAATCAGCCACTTAACAACTTTTGAACCCAAACGCAGTAAAAATGTAGAAACTAGATTCGGATTTGGCTAGGAAAAGTGATCAAAAGGATTGACCAATATCCAAAATTCTCCAGGAAAGTTCACTTTCATGTTTACAATGTAGGGGAACATCCAATTATTCGGGGAATTCAACTGTGTACAAATTGGAAGACCTCAAAGTAGGTCATTCTACAATTCTGCACTTTTCACTCCAATAATTAGAATTAATTGCAATCGGAATGGCCTTGGGAAACTTATCATTTGCACTCACAAGAATCTGCAAATGGGCACAGATGTTCATTTTCATGCCTACAAAACCTCGGACTAATGCTTATATCATGAGTATCCATCCGGTCAAAGATACAAACCTCTAAAGTAGGTCATTTGATAAAACTGGGAAATATGCAAAAATGCAGATTTAGGTAAACACCTCCAAATGACCATCTCCTAAATATGTCAAAACTGAATTCAGAGGGCTGGAACGCATTTCATTTGCTAAATGATAGGTGCTAAACACACTCTCCAAGTTATTTCTCTTAAAAAACGTCAGGCCTCTTTTTGCAAGCATTCAAAGTAATCCTTCTCCACAAGCTTTTTAGGGAAACTTTTACTTAGTAACTCCAAATTTTGAAGAAATTTGAGAGTACTAACAGATACTATGATCAAAAATCTCATGACATCATCGAATCCTTTAAATTTTTGGTCTTTAAGCATGCTTACCATGAAATAAATGCTTCCGCGAACAGGTTAGCTAATTATGGGGTTCAATGTAATGAGATTATTACTTGGATAGGGGAAAATTTATTGCCCCAAGATATATCTACAATCATGCGGTCTGAAAGGACTAGGGCGAAGGTTGGAAACATTCTCAATGATGGCTAAAATGATAGCTTTTCACTTTTATCTTAATTATGGCATGGGCACGTCCCTCTGTGGAGGTCAAAGGCATTTAAATAACTTTAATTCTCACCTTTGTGGGTGTTATGCACTATTTTAATTTGGGGCTTTTTGGTCATTCGTAGCTATTCCAGTGAGATCGCCTCTGTTATTGTTAGCGCTAAGAAAATTGGAGGAGATTTATTCAGGGAAGAACCAGATGATTAGAAAATGGAAAGGGGAACCAAAATTTTGGAAGAAGTTAGTAAAAGGAAATATTATGCCTTTTATGGAGTGCCTGCAAGGGTATGACAAAATCAGGCCTAAGAAGGTTGCTCAAAAAATTGTTGAACAGTGGGAGAAGGGTCATTTTTCTCTGTATTGTAGTAGGTTTATGCTTTCTATGGAGCTCATTACTACTGTTACTCGGATGTCGCACACTAGGATCAATTTCTATCGTGACAGGAAAATTTTGGATAGGGTTGTGAAGACCTTCCCTAGGGATGATGAAGAATGTGATTTTTTTGGTAAGCTTATTTCTGGATACTATGATACTAAAAAAATCAAAGATCTATGGAAGATGGTTCTCACTGTAATTATGGAGTATGTTACTATTGATGTGAGATTTACGAGAGCCCACACCTAACATTTCATCCTCTTGAACCATTTTAGGCACAAGAAGAGGGTTTCTCTGCCCTACTACCTAAGTTGCTCGTTAACGGACAACCTTAACAAACACAAGAATAAGGTTAGTTATGTTGTTCTTCATAATTTTTTTGTCCTTCTTATCTATGAACATTGTAAAATTTTAGTTATGAATGACAATAAGAAGCTTATTTTTTTCCAATTAAGGGGAAACGAAAGTTTCCTAGTGGGAAAGGGGAATGTTTGGTTTATTTTAACCAAAAGTCGGAAAAAAATTTAAAAATTGATCAGGAAATTGTTAGGAAAGAAGACAAGGGCATGGATACTATTGAGGATGAAAGTGGGGATGATGCTAGAAAAATGGATTAAGAGAAAGAGGTAGGTGTGTCAGAGTAGGAGAAGGGAGAAGCTCATGATTACAAGTAGGATAAGAGGGGAGATGATGAGCTACAAGAAATTGAGGACATTGTTGGTGAAGAGTAGGAAATTGGTATGCAAGTGGATCTTTATGGTGGTAAGTCGAAGGATGATTAGGATAAAGTTTCAGAGGTCATGCACAGATCGTCGACTCTCCTCACTAAGGAAAAGGAACAGACAAAGAAGACTTTGGGCTTGAATGAGGCTAAGGATCCTCCCTCCCCTCTTGTTTCTGGAAGAATGGGTGAAGGTATTCACACTAAACCTCTAGTTAACTATGAGGACCCTTTGGAGCATGATACCCTTCCATCATGGAAGGGCTCCCCTGTTTTGGTGGATTTGAATTTGGAGAACACTGTCACTTTTGATGAATCAAAAATCCATCTAGCCATGTCTATTTCAAAGGAGGCTCTGAAGTATGATAGTTGGGTTTTTCGGCAAATTAAGATCTTGGTAATCACAAACTAGGTATTGAAGGAAAAGGTGAAGAAGCTGGATGAGGAGGATATTAACTGCAAGGGCAGGTTAGCCAATTTGGAGCAAAATATTAGTGAACCAGCCAATAAGGTGTAAATTGGTGCTAAAACAATGAAGAAAAACCTCTTGGTTTACCATAAGGGCATGGTGATATCGGCCAAGAATTTGGATGCCCTTTTCATCTTCCTCGAAGGGAACAGAACCTCTAAAGCCATTGTGGATGTGGATAGGGATTCTGATGATAACAATGTCATGCCTTCTAGTCTGGGCAAGCATACAAGGGATAGCTTGAAGAAGAAGGAGATTGTTTCTTCCAAAGATGTCTCATTTCTATGTGATACAACAAAGAAAATTTTTGACATTGGGGAAAAGGTTTTGAAAACCATCGAGAATATGATTTAGGTGGCGTCTTTTTTTCTATTTGGGGTTGGGTTTGTTTGGAGTCCTTTCTAGTTTTTTTGTTGGATATATCTGTGGGTATTGTTGGTTTTTTTTGTTGGGTTATTGTGGCTTTTGCAGTCTATTTTATTTGTGGCTCTTTAATTTTTTTTTGTCTTTCATGAAGTTGTAAAGGGCTATGGGGTCCCTTCAAAACCTAATTTTTCTCTAATCCAAAAAAAATGTTTCTAAGAACATTAGGCATCATCACTTTACCTATTAAAGTAGGTCTGGTTACTCTAGATACTCTTATTCATGTGATTCCTAGACTTCTTAATTACAATCTTCTTTTGGGTAGACCTTGGTTACATACTATGCATGTTGTTCCTTAACCTCTTTGTGGAAAAGTCAAATTCCACTATAACAATGTGATGTACACTCTTCATGCAGATGATAGACCAAATATTTGTCTAAACACAGAATTTGCTAAAACCTCTGAGTCTATTGAAGAAATACAAGAGCCTAATTCTAAAACTAATTCTCAATCTCAAGATGATCCTCCTTCCTCTACTTCTCTTTTGGGTGATGATTGGGGATCCTTAGACTTCACACAAACATTTATTGGAGAGTATAAAGTTTTTTATCTTTCATTTATGCAATCTAAATCTAATAAATAATTCAAAGAAACTCCTCTTTGTAATGATCTTAGTAACAATTTTTTCATTGCTTCCACTCCTAACGAATCTTGAGAAACTATCAAACTGGATTGTAATGACATAGTGACTAACGAGGCTCCATTGACTCTTTCTTATATGGCTTCTTGTTATGGCCCTGGTTATCATTTATTATAAAAACATGGATTCAATGGGAATGGATGTGGAAAACATGAACAAGGAATTCAAGCACCCTTAGGAAATAGGGGGCATGAGCATTCTTATGGGCTAGGATATAATTCTTGTAAGCAGCCACAAATAGTTACTGTTAACACCATTGTGAATCACAATTTTAAACATGGGCGAAGATGTGTGCAACAAAGTTTTGAGTGTAGTAATAAACCTATGGAAGAATTTGGTTTTTAGTCTCCTTCTCTTTCCACATCCTTTCCTTCATCATCTAACACTTCTCCTACATTCACTTTTAATCAAGAAATATTTTTTCCCAAATTTCTTTGTGCTAAGGTGACTACTAGACCTTAATGCAAAAATAAATGTAGTCAACATCTTATAACTCTTCATTTTTTTATGTATCACCGCTATCATAATAACTCTACTAATAAATCTCAAGCTTTAGATTAAAAATCAAACTACTCATTGATAATGGTATTATTTGTATATCGTCTCCCAGTGAGTTATTTTTCAATACAATTTTTTCTAAATAACATCGAAGTATCTATGATGTTGCTCCACACTATGTAACATTGTTAGCTTACTCCTTGGGCGCTCATATTTGTGCATAGTGTAGTAAACTTTGTGAGTAGCATAATAGGTCCCCTTTACCCTTGTTCCTACACTTGGGGGGCAAGGGTATTCCATCAATCTCTCTAATTCTTCTTCAAGGATCCAATTTTCCCTTGGATAAGTGTTATTTATCTCTCATGTGACTTCCAATCATACATATAAATGTTTGTTTAAATTAAGGATATGCATCCTTGATAATAATATTTTCATTGTTTTCTATTGGGTTTACATGTAAGATAAATCCCTTACCCTATAGACTAAACAACCTGCCATCCTTCACAAGGATCCCTTTTCATATTTCTTTCTTGGTATCTCTTTGTATTCATCCCTTCCATGACCTCATAGGAGATGTGACCTCTTTGGTTTGTACTGGGTATTTCTTGTGGATATTGTCTTGGTATTAAAAGTGCTTCATCCTTGTTTTTTTTTATTTTTCTTAAGATGGAAAAATAGCACTTATGTTTCCCTCTTAAAGGGAGGGGGCATACATGGTCTCCATATTGCATGTTTTTTTTTTACTTTAAGCATGACAGGTAGAGTACACTAGCATAAAAAAAATTTCTAGGGCCAGCTCACTATCCTTTTATATTTTAAAAAAGAGTACACTAGCATAACACAATTTTCTAGGCCCAAATACTCTCTCTTTTTCCCATATTTTGGATTGGTTGACTAGCATAACATGATTTTCTTGACCATTTGACCTATCCTGGCATGCAAAACAATCCTCATGGTGACAAATTGATTGATCTATGGGGTGCATAGACTAATCAATCCTCATGGATATAACAGACCATGATCCATTCATTAGATGCACACACATACACATAGGAAAAGCCTCCAGAAGGCACAAGGTTTTTGATAGGATTAACTAGCATAGCACACAAACCTTCTTGAACTTTCAATTCTAGCTTATGTGTGGTTAAAGTAAGACAATCATTCTTACTGGGATGAGACAATCACACTTCCCTATTTTTGTTTAGAGATGTATATGTTGTCTTAGTTCTGGATTTAATGAGGACTCAACTTACTTGGGGGCTTGACGTTTCCTTGTCTCCTTAACTTTGATGAGATCATCTCGAGAATTTGATCTATTTTACCGTGAGTTTGAGCTTGTCTCATAATCTCAATAAAGTGTGGGCTAAATGTACCATCTTAAAAGTTATCACTCATTAATTTGGAAGCTCGAAGACCTTTTTAGGCCCCATTTTAGTGATCTCCTATAACATTGATGCATTTATGTTTGATTTGCCACTTTTTCCCCATTTTTTCTAGTTTCTGACCGTTTCCTTGGCACCCCTGACATCCTGAGGATTTTTTTGTGGATTGTTCCTCCTAGGGTACAGGTCAAAGTCAAGTTGTACCTAGGGTACATGTCAAATTTGACCTATACCTAGGGGTACAGATCAAGGTCGGCCTATACCTGAGGCATTAGTTTCACAGGAACTCGGGCCCATTTTGGGGTTTTTCATATTTTCCCAACCAGCGCAATTGGCCCTTTTTTTTACTCTCAAAATTGGTATAAAATGAGGCCTACTCACTTCATTTTATCTTCCACAAATTCAATGAGAGATCCACATTCTAGATACACAAGTTCTATGTCCATTATATCAATTTTTACAAGCAAGATTCATTATATACATGCTCAATCCATCAATGGAAAGCTATCAAGTTCAAGGTACATTCAAGAATTTCAAGCAAAGGAATTATTCATTAAATTCATTCATTCCATCCAATCAAACATGCATTTCCTTCCATAGATCTAGCTTCTTTCTTCATCTGAGATAGTGGAGTTGACCATCAAGGGAGGAGATCTACATTCATCAACATTGCACAAGAATTCAAGCATACTTACATCCAAGATGTATAATTTGGAACTTGTAGTTATATTTCATTTGTGAAGACATTCTACATACAAGCATTCATACATCTTCATGGGTAGCGGATTTGATTCCATCGATGAAGGTTTGACATGCGAGGTGAATATTAACATTTGTCTTTCTTTTACATGATTTTCAATTCAAGGTTGATTCCTAAATGGGGTCTTGACCAAGGAAAGACCCTTCCCCTCAAATAATTACATTTTTCATGTGTATAGGAGCAAATTTGTAGGTTTTCAAGTTTTTAGATCGGATTTCACTGATTCAGGGTTACAGATTTTGTCGAACATTCAGATCTCATATTTGTGGATAGTGCTGGTATAGGTTGACCTTGACCTGTACCAAAGTGTGACTTGTACCCTCCAAGATGACCTATTCTTGGGACCTTCAAATTTTCACAATCATCATATTTCATATTGCAGTTTCTAGAGCAAGCGCGATTTCAATTTTTGGAAGAGTCTCCTACTCCATTTTCAGATATGATCTTGTGATCTCTACTAGCCCTTAAGGTGAGTCCAATTTCCTCCTTGTCATTTTGTAGAACTTATTTTGAGATATCAGATTAGGTCTTTTATGTGCTTGATTATTACATGTGCTTCTATTTTAGTTACATTTCATTTAATCAATAGACTAGCCTTAGGTCATCTTGGATATATTTCCAGTTTTTGAGTCTTGCTATAAAAGTTTTGGTTCCCCAGTTTCATTTTTGCCTAAATGTCAAAACATGTTGCATAGTAGCATCAAATTTTCCTATAAATGTTGATTTCCAAGCAACAAAAGCAATAAGTTATGTAAAAACCATAAGCCCTATGTCTTTTTTGTCCTTGTTGTGCAAAAATCCCTTAAGTATTCTCAGCCTGGTTCTATTTCAAAGTTACCTTTTTTCAAGTGACTTAAAGTCTTTTAAGTCATGTGCTTTAAGTGGATGTTTTTATCTCTTAATCTCGCAAAGTAAATCGAATATTCTATTTTTTTTTGGTGACTTGGAGATAACTTGTATCTCTTAATCTTGGGATAAAATAAATATGCTTTAAGTCATTCAAAGACTTAGCAACTACCGTGGATTAATATTTGATCATGTGGATAGTGCCAGATCTCCTGATTAAAATCAATTTATAAGGATTTTTCAGCAACTTGGAGGTTTGCTCAGTCGTGTAATCTCTCAATATACTCAAGGCCAAGGAAAATTTTACTTTTTCTTTGTCACGAAGTCTCCATAGGGAATCAAAGTTAAGAAAGAGATTCAGAGATTAAGAGATAATCGATGATCTTTCCCAAGATGAGCGGATGGTGTGTATTCTCTAAACAAATGCTAAAGTCAAGGTTTATTACGAAGACTTAGAGATATCTATATATCTTGTGTTATTTTTAACTTAATCTAACGGTGTGTGTTTAATCTCTTGATAAACTCATGAGTTAAAGATTCTTTCAGCAATTCAGAGATAAGGTTTGTCACGCAGTCGCTAGATAAACCTGCGTTAAGATTAAGTGAAGTAAAGTTTCTTTTTGAGACTTGGAGATAATATAGTCACATTATCTCAGAATGAAAGCACAGTTAAATGAAAGGTCTCATAATTCAGTGAAGACTATTAGATTAAAACATAATCAAGGGCTGGCGTGTAATCTCAAGGCAGAACCTGAGTTAGATTTTTTGTTCAGCGACTTACAGATTCACTCAATCGCTAAGTCTTCATATAAACTATGGTTAGTTATGGTTAAGTTAGAGATAGGTCAAGCTTTGATGTAAGTAAATATGAACTGCAGATTAAGATTAAATATTGTGGCTGGCATCGAGTCACTAAAGGAAGTCAAAAGGTCAAGGTTTGTTCATTGATTAAGAGATAATGAATAAGATGTTGACATGTGTTTAAATGGCTTAGATATCTGCGGTTTTCGTAAAGTCTTAGAGTAAACCCAAGGTTGAGAAATTTATCTAGCAACTTAGAGATGGATTTCAGTCATGTGATCTTGTGAAAAACTAGAGTTAAGATTAAAGCTTGGTGGATTCAGTGCAAGCTGTCAAATTAAAGATGATCCAAGGGTAGTCGCGTAATCTCCAAACAGATTCAATAAGTACAAAGTGATTAAGAGACTCGGCACAGGCCGTTGATCAAGATTTAATCGTATGACTGGCATTAAATCTGTAAACAAACTCATGGTAAACCAAAACATTCAGTGAATTTGAGTTTTCTCAATCGCGTGATCTCTAAAGAAAGAAAGGTTAAGTTGGGCTAAGAGCTGCGTTAAGAAGAGATATCTAAACTATTGATAAGATTCAGACTGTGTGGTGTGCATTGAATCTCATGATGAAACTAAGGTTAGGCTTAACTCCCAGCAACCTAGAGATAATATAGTCACCCAATCTCTAAAGTAAACTATGGTAAGAGTGACGTAAAGTTGCATGGGTTTGTTCGTGTGCCATGAGGTAAAAGGCCAACCTATTAAAAAGCAAAGATTTTGACAGTGTATGAAATTTTCTGAGCTATAAAAGGTAAAGTAAATAATCCAATCACGATTGAATTTAAGGCTTAATCACTTATAATAGGGTTTTAAATTTGAGAAAAGGCACTCATGACCTATCCTAGTGGGTTTTTCAAATTTGTAGTACCTGTCAACTTTAGGCGCCACGGCTAGGAAAAATTGATGTCAAGGCACGCAGAGTAATGACAGAAGTGACTGAGCAACAATTTCATGATCTTGACTATACTAGTGTATTGATTTCTTAGAAATAAATAGATGTTACCTTTTTTCATTTCAATTTACCACAGTTTCATAGTGCAGAGCTAGAAATTGCATAAGTTTTAGTGCTTTCAGAAGTGAGCAATTGTCTAGGTTTCAGGGCTGGTTGTAAAGAGAAGTTTGTATCAAAAAGCAGCATTATTCAGTGAAGACCAGTTGCAATGATTCAAGTAGCACCAAGCGGGGCCTCAACTAGTGGAAGAAGTAGAGATGTAGAGGATGATCAGAAGGGAAAAATAAACTATTCTGATGAATTTGTAGCTCTACTACCTGGAACCAATCAATAGAAAAAGGTAAATGACAAACTCCTTGTTGATGATAAGGCATATTGTAGAGATGTACGTACTCCTAGGTTTCTTGGTTATCATATGTTTAATTATTTCTATAGTAATAGGGATAAGGCCATTCCAATTTCCAATCCCTGGACATCAGGGTTAGCTAAGCTGATTGTCCCAGATGTCTTTGTAGATGCAGACTTACTGATTGTGCTGGATAGGAAATATGATTCTCTTTCTAGAACCATTAAGAAGAGTGATGGCACAGCCTTAGTTACATTGGATAGGGCTTTATTCATGAAGGCTTATGACATATATCATCCCTGCACCACAGAGATTGATTTAACAAAGTTAGAGAATCAGTATGTCAGGGAAACCTCTGTTGTGGCTAGATTAATCCAGGGTCATGTGCCCAAATCAAACAAGAATTATATAATTGTCATACCGAATTCTACTGCCCCATATTTTTATAAGGATTTGAGTCATTATGTGAATTACATTGCTTATACATTGTGTAGGGTTTTGGGGAAGGACGGGGGCAGTCAGAGGGTATCTACAGATTTATTAATGATCATTCTTTGACTTGAAAAATTCTCATGCAAATATTAGTTATGATTATATTTAGTATGTTATAGATCAAATACATCAAGGCCTTATAGATGTCCACAGTAAACCAAACCCTAATTTTTTTCACTATTCCATTTTGATGCATTTAATTTTATATTTCAACATCAATAGCATGGATGTACAATATTTGAGGCCAAGGATGATATTCCATGGCAAGAAAAACCATGTGCAACTATGGGTTAGGGTTTGGAATTTTACTTCCAATGACCATGAGTTTTGTGGTTATAAGAACTATATTGCATATAAAATTCTAAATCTCCTGGGTGTGGATATGACTAGATTGCCAATCAGGGTGCTGTAACTTCTTAGACCTTGTCAGTATGCTGATAAGTGGGTAGGAGATCATAATTGGGGAGATTTCTACTATGGAAAAAATTTTACTTTGATGAGGGTCTATGGATGTTCCCAGCCCCCACACATACTACCTAAATATGTTTCCCCAAGGATAGCTCTAATGGATTTTATCTGGCAATTAATGATGATAGATAAAGAACACCTAGCTCCACACAGTAAAGGTACCTTTACACCCTGGAAGTTTAAGGTTACCAACTTCACCATTGGAAAAAGAGCATATGATTCCATGAATAAGTGGTTGGGCCATTATAGAATGAATGTGGCCTTGTATAGGTATATAGACCCAGAGGGATTTGTAAAGAGTGCCAAGAAATCGCTAACCCCAACCATCACTAATATTAAAGAGCATGAGGAGTGTGTAGAAGAGGACCTCATAAGGAACATCTTGGAGGAAGATGAGGTGGAAAGTCGGGCAAATCAGTATCAGGATCTAGTGAGCATGGAACAAAAAATAAAGAAAAATGGGATTCCCTTTGGAGGTTTCTTTCCTGGACTACCTTACTTGCAGAGGCTCAATAAAATTATAGAATCCTATAATACATTATATAATCATCTTGAGGGGCTAATAGAAGACAAAGAGAGAGGCCCTAAGAAACACTCTTCTCTAGAATATGAGGAAGATAGTGAAGGAGGTTATTCAGTCCATAGCCCTCCTCCCATGGATCAGCCACCCTCAACAAATCACATTATAGAGGTAGACCTTACAAAGGTGCTTGACACTGAGATGACTGATGATCCCCCTAAAAAGAAACAGAAAGTGGAATCAAAGGAGCCTTCCCATGCCAAGGAACAGGAAAAGAAAAAATATAAGGTGAGTTCCCTAATCACTGGTAACAGAGCATATGACCACCACCTTAGAAAAACAATCAGGGAGGGCATCAATTTTTGAAAGGTTAGGAGCTTTATAGCCACACAGGACAGATCTCCCTGAGATTGTGTGTCAAGTAGGAGAAGAAATTGAATAGATTGGAGCCACTTTGTCTTTCTTCAAAGGAAAATAAAATCATATACGAGCCAGAATCAACATGTTTAGGCTAGATTATAATAGATTTATTCCTCCAATAAAGGGAGATGATAATAAGATTAAAGCAATAGCAGAATGGAAAAATGAGTTTGACACTTTACTGCATATTAAAGAGGCATTTATAATAGATAATGTTGCATTGGATATGGATAGGTTTAATAAGACCTTGGATGAAGCTTTCAAAGTAGAGATGGAATTTATCAAGTTTGTAGCACACATTAAGGTCATCACTGATGCAAGATGGGATATACAGAAGGCTCAACTATAGAATATTCAGAGCTTTAATTGGCCTTCAAAGGCATAGGTTGCAAAATGGGATGTCATCACAAATCCCAAGAATAAAAATCTTGCATCCATTGACTTAGATGTAGTGGACAAGGAGTGAAGAGGCATCTGGCACTTGATCTATGAGCACAGGGAGGATAGTCATTAATAAGACTAGTGTAAGTTAGCCTGTATTGGCAGTCACTAGGTCTCACAATAACTACAGGAGGTTATCCAGAATATCCGTGGACAAAGGTGCCAGCTATCAAATTTATAATTCATATAAAAGATTTGATTTCATATCAAATCATATATTTAAGTCTTTTCTCCACAGCCTGAAGGTGTATTTATGTTTTTGTCTTTTATCACTTTAGGGTTTTAGCCTAACCATTTGAAGCTTGTTGCATCCTTTATTTATAAGGATTCCAAGATGGCTAGTGCTCTATAAATAGAAAGTTGTAACATAATGTTAAGGATGGTGAAATATACAACTGAGGCATACTTCTCATTTTGTCTTGTTTTTCAAGCTTTTAGTCTTTCTGAATGTATTGAAACGGAAGCATATTAATAAAATACAGTGGAGTTTCCTATTCCATATCATTTTTTTCTTCTTTTATTTCTCTTTATGCTCTTATATGTTTAAATTGTAAGGCATCTTAAATATACCATTTATAAGGTAACTGTGTGATTGCTTATAATTTTCTTTCAAGGAGGGATTAAATCTTATGAGTGGTTCCAGAGGGTTAGACATTAATGTAAAGATTTGATATAGGGGTATGGGAATTTAAAGATAGTTTTTAAGGCACTCTATCTGAGCTACATGTGTATTTCCATTAATTTGTTTCTATGGACTTAAATCTCATATTGACTCTTTGTCGAGATTAGGCACTAGTCTAGGTTTTGATAAGAAGTTATTCATCATTAATATTAAAACAAACAATCATTTACTTTTCTTTTATAAAAAACATACATGCTTTAGTAGTTGTATTAGACGATACAATTCAATTTGTTTATTCCTTGGAGAGAGAATCAATAGGTTAGCCTTCCTGAGTCAAAAACCCTAAAAAGAAGAAGCATGAGAATCCTTGTCTCACTATTGTTTTTTATTGTTATGTTCATGGTCTAGCTTGTTAAGCTTTGTATTAGACTGGTTATAGTCATCTGCAAGGTGTTTTATCAATTGTTACAGTAAAAGGCAGTAGGAAAACTAGTGTGAATCTTGATCCATTGTTATATTTATTGAGAAGCGGTAATATATTAAAGGTACACCCACTTGATTCTATGGAGCTCAAAGAAGAAGAATGATTTATCCTCGTCAATTAGACTTTATCTTGTTAGAATCAAGAATTGGGAATATAAGAGTCAAGCATTAATGCTATATTAAGGTTCGGCAAGAAAAATATCTAACAGATCACTTAATCAAACACAAACAATATTAATTAGCATTAATTAATATCAATCAACAAACAATAAAGGGAAAGTTCCATCAAAGAAAAATAGATATTTTAGATATTCATCCTTGAAAGGACTTGAATTTAGAATTAGAACCCCTATATCCATTTGGGTTGTGCTAATCTAATTTGGGTTCTCTCGAAGGTTATATTTGGGGATCCCTCTTTCTCTTTCCCTAATGTGCATAAAAGACTTTTTTAATCAACCTCCAACCTTCACCTTCTTTTTTATGTTACATTTTTGTGAACCTGTATCTTTCATGCTTGTAAATAGTTATCATTTCAATTCCTGCCATTATAAAGGTTCACCATGAAAGACATGGTAAATATTTGAACCCAGCATTATAAAGGTTCGCCTTTCTTTTTTTTATGTTACATTTTGGTGAACCCGTGTCTTTCAAGCTTTATACCTTCTCATTTGGTAGTTAGATCCCCTTTGCATTGTATGTCTAGATCTACTCTGCTACATTGTATACCTACTATAGATACATTCATTGCATTCTTTCATTTCATGTTTACATGCTTCCAAATAAAATACAAAAATATTTCATTTTATGCAATAAATAGTTATCATTGCAATTCATTTCTTGTTTATGCATTTACATTGATAAAAAAATATAAAAACAAAATTTCATTCAATGCATGTTTTTCTTTTCTATTAGTCTTGCAATGGATCTATTTTGTCAAGGAGACAGTGGTTTAGCTTCCCTTCTATCAATTTGTCTTTCTCCTAAAGATCCCCCTCTCCATGAGGTCACATCAGTGAAAGAAGATTTTCTTAACCCTTCTTTCAATACTCTCTCTCTTTCGAGAGAAGTGTTGAAGATTGATGTTAACTCTTCTCTCAATATGTCTTTTCCCCATGTATATACTTTTCCAAAATTTGATAGGTCTAAGTTTCCATCTAGGAATGAACGTTTGCAAAGATCTCACTATTTGGCATGAACCACTAGATGATAATGTTATTTGAAAAAATCCTCTATAGTATAATGAATGTTTTTGATAAGATTGTCATTTCTGGAAACTAACATCTAGTATAAAGTACTATCATATAAAAATAGACTATCGACAAAAAGGTTAGGATTATCGGCAAGTTTTATTGATGAAAGGAAAAGAGAAGACCAGAATCAGGGACGACATCCTATTATCACAATGGCCTATGAAAGAATTGAGAAACCCTAATTAGGTCAGATAATTAGGTCAGATATACACTTTAAAAGGATATCAGGGAGAGAAAGAGATATGATGATGGAGTAGATATAGTGAATATAGAGAAGAAGAAAGAAGAAAAGTATCGGTGAAGACTAGCAAAGTATAAATAAAAAAAGGAAAAGAGAAGAACGAGATATGACAAGCTTTAGGAGAAAGCATTCACAGGTCAAATTTCTTGTTGATTTTATCCTAACAGTTTAGCAACAAAATTTTGGAATCCCTTAATCAGGTAGTCTCTAACTAAACTTAGAAGTTCTATTTAGAAACTTATTGTAAATCATTTAACAGGGTAAACACTATAATAAGTGGAATAAAATATCTTAACAGAGTAGTCTTTGATAGGACTTTCAATACTCCTAACAGGGTATTAATTAATCTTTACAGGGTAAAGTCATTCAGAAGATGACATTTGTGTAAGCTCTTAACCGGGCACCTTATTATTGTAGTGATAAGTTGTGGGTCTCATCCCCACCACAGTTTTTCCCTCTTACCAAGGGTTTTCTAAGACACCAAAATATTGTTTTAAGTGTTTGAGTGTTTATGCATTACATGTTTGTTAATTTACAAGTTATCATTTATCGGTTAATATTGTAGAAGTTATCAGTAAAAGGCAAAATAGATATCGGTATAGGTAAAAAAAAGAGTTTAAGTTTGAGATTGATAGGGAAAAAGAGTGAATTGTTTAAGGTACTGATCCCCCCCCCCCCCCCNGTACTGACCCCCCCCCCCCCCTCAGTCCCTAACCTAAATCTTTCCAACAATTGGTATCAGAGTGCATTGGTTCTCTAAGAGAAAATTTTAACAGCTTTGGAGTAGGTCTGGGATAATGGAAATTTATAGCTATCATAAACAGTTGGAGGAAGCACTAGAAGATTCTAATGAAACAATCCATGAATTGAAGAACAAGCTAAAGACATCATTTTCAAAAAGGAAGGAACTAACAGAAAAACTAAACATGAGCCTTGATGACCTTGACGGACTACCAGAAGGAAGTATCAATTGTGAGGAAGTTGATGTCACTATTGTTGGTCTATTGAAAAAGAACAATGAATTACTTGAAGAAGTCATCCAGATGAAGAAAGAACATGAAAGTAAAGCCTTGAGAATAACACAAATGCTAGAAAGAATGAGATCTACTGAAAGTACCAAAGAAACTCTTGAAACATAAAAAAGAGATGTCGAAGAAACAATCACTGGAAAAGACATACTACTAGAAAGACAATAGAGAAAGATTCATGCATAGAGATAAGTGATAGAAAGTACTGGTGACATAAATCTATAACTACAAGAAAAAAATTAGAAGCTGGAGAAAGAGAAGGAAGACATGAAGAACAACCTTAAAGTTGAAAAAAAAATCAATGCAAGACTCACAAAATTTGAACAAACCATGCAGAAGATTGATGAACAATTGAAAAATTAGAGAAAACCAGGTGACACTACTGGATTGGGATATATCGGCAACAACACTATGGAAATTGGAGAATCATCAAAATCTAGGGAAACAAGTGACATAGAAGGAAAGAAACCCTATAATCCTACTTGCTACAATTGTAGAAAATATGCTCACACAAAAAATGTTTGTCAAAGTAAACAAGTAAGTTCTACTAAAACACACCTTTCAATGATTATTGCTATAACTACAACAAGTTTGGTCATAAAGCATATGAATGTAGATCTGAAACCATCACTAGAACATCTAAAAAAAAATTCTATGGATATTGTTGGTCCCACTGAGAGGGGGTGAATTAGACAAATCAAAACTTAAACTCTTAAAACTGAACTCACTGATTCACTCTGTAAGTACTAAATACAGTAAATAACCAATTCACCAAATAACATAAGCAGAAATTAATCATTCAAACTTAGTAACATCATATTAACTCATTAACACATGATATAACTCATTTGACACCAGATTTAATGAAGAAACCCAATTTGGGAAAAACCTCTGTGGGAATTGTAACCCACAATAAAAATGTACCCTTCTGAATTACACTCGGTTAATAATTTATCTTGTTAAAGATTACAAACACATTTTCTAAATGTGACCCTATTAGGGGATTTACCTTAGATCTGTTAAGATCTTCACCCTGTTAGGAGTGGCCTTGTTAGAGGTCTTAAAACACTCTTTTGGAATGTTACCTAAGTCTAGGTTTTACAAATAGGATGGTTAAATCCACTCGGTTAAGAGATTTATTTGTTACAAATATTAATAAGAAATAGTAAAATTTGATATATAAAAATAGAAACTCACTATGCTTGGATCAGATCCTTTATGCTCAATTGAATACTGGCATCACATACTCCATCTATCTCTTTCTCAGACTATGGATTCTTTAATATGTCTTTCTTTGTTCTGCTCGATTAATGTTGTTCTTCAACTTCTTCCCTTCTCTATTCAATTTTCCAGTAGCCTTACACTCCATGTAATTCTCATTCCTTACATAGACATACTTTTGCCTCTTAATCTCCTTAATTTTATTTTCCTTCCTTTGCGCTCATTCGTTCGATCATCTTCTTCAAATTTCTCAACTCGATAAACAAAATCACTTTTACCTCAGAACTTGTAACTTTTCTTGGAACTTTCATTTTCCTATTTAACCGCTTGATCTTTGCCTTAGATATTCATATTGAATTTTCCCATTTGTAGATCTTGTAAAAACTTAATTTAATTCATTTCCTCATCCATCTCATCATCACTTTGCATTAAATTTGATTTCATCATCATTTAATATTAGTATATTGTACTGGGTAAAAATTTCTTTGTAACTTGGTAATTGACTTCATCATTGCTCGATGTCTAACTCATTCTCAGTGCTCGGTGCTCGGTAACTATAACCGACTCACATAATATTATATCGACTGACTCATTCTAGCTCGGTAAAGTATCTTTTTCATTCATAACTTAATTCATTTCAGTTCCCGACTTGATCAATCAAATGTACCGATTTGATAACATCAAATATATAGTAGAAAACAACTATAACGTCATTACTCATCATTCTCTGATCTGTAGTTTTCACCCATTTAACTTCTCCTCATAAGATATGGTAACATAATAAAAGTAAACTAATTAATTGGTTGACATCGATGACAAAACAATAGTTGATCTAACCATTTATACAATCATGATACTCGGTATCACTCGGTCTTCATCATCTCCATCCGATATTCATCATTTAATCAAAAACCTCCCTCTTTGGCATTGATGGCAACCACTATAATAGTGTTATAGCAATTATTGATGGCAGCTCTCAAATACATAACTGTACTCCCTCTGATTTGATATATATGTTTCCACTTTGATCTCTCTGATCTGAATATCCATCTTGGATAAATATTTTTTTTATGTAATATACATTATGAACCTCCTTCATGAGCAAATATTAGCAATTCATTCTTCTCCCTCAATATCTCTCTTTAGATAAATGTCATCAATTCATTCTTCTCCCTCTTTGACAACAATGCCAAAAATTCATACTCCTGAAAACTTTTTCCAGTAGTGGATTATACCTGACATGTACTCATAAAACATTACATACAAAAATCTTTTCACAACTTCAAGAATCACCTAAAGTGTGTCATACTAACATCAATTTAGAAATAGATATTCTAATGAAATATAGAATTTATGCAGCATGCCTCATGCTCCTTAGTGAACATTCGATAGGGGAAGAGCCCCTAATTTACCTCTTAGATACTCAAAAGAATCCTTAGGTAGTAGCTTTGTAAAGATATCAGCCAATTGTTCCTTTGAATTCACATATTCCAATTTCACATTATTCCCTTGAACTTACTCTCTCAATTAGTGATACTTGATAGAAATGTTCTTGGTCTTTGAATGCATAACCGGGTTCTTTGATATGTTAATAGCACTTGTATTATCACAAAAAATTGTAATTGGATATGTGATCTCTTCTTGCATACCTTTAAGTAATTGTTTAATCCATACTATGTTTGCACAATTCATAGCAGCAACAACATAATCAGCCTCGATAGTAGACTGTGAAATATAACTTTGTTTCTTTCTCAGACATGTAACCAATCTTTCACCTAGATATAATGTGCCTCCACTAGTACTTTTTTTGTCATCAACATTTTCATCCCAATCTGCATCAGTGTATACTTGCAGATCAAAAGTACCTCCTTTCTTGTATAGTAATCCAAACTCTTTTGTGCCTTTCAGGTATCTCAAAATTCTTTTTACTGTAGACATATGTGTTTACTTTGGATTAGAAGAAAATCTTGTGACAATTCCAAAAACATGTGCTATATCAAGTCTATTGTGAACAACATACTGCAATTTACCAATCATGGATCGGTAAAGAGTATTATCCACCTATTTCTTTTCATCCTCTTTAGATAATTTACATCCAGTAACCATCGGTGTTCCAACAAGTTTATAATCTTCCATACCAAAAGTTTTAATAATCTCTTTGACATACTTGACTTGTGTAATGTAGATTCCTCCAGTAACTTGTTGTATCGATAGACCTAGAAAAAACTCAATCTCTCCGATCATTGACATCTCAAACTCTTTTCTCATTTCATCCGCAAATCCTTTACATAAAGTGTCAGTGCCTCCAAATATAATATCATCAACAAAAAATTCAGCAATCAAAAATTTATTATCACTGTCACATTTCAAGTAAACATTAATGTTATCACTTGTTCTTTGAAATCCTTATTTTATTAGATAAGAGTGTAGTCTCTCATACCATGCTCGGGGTTCTTGTTTAAATCCATATAAAGCTTTATGTAACTTACATACCTTGTTCTTTTTTGTGTTCTCAATGAATCCTTCAAGTTTCTCAATGTATACTTCTTCCTCAAGTATCTCATTAAGAAATGCAGACTTAACTTTCATCTAATATACCTTGAATCCTTTGTAAGTAGCATATGCTAGAAGTATTCTAACTCCTTCCAGTCTAGAAACAGGTCCAAAAGTCTCTCCCTATTCAATTCCTTCTTCTTGTGCATAACCTTTGCAAACCAATCTAGCTTTATTTCTAATAACTTCTCCATGCTCATTCAATTTGTTTCTGAAAATCTATTTAGTACCATTAACATTTTTGTCTTTTGTCTTGGGTACTAAAGTCCATGTCTTGTTCTTCTCAATTTGATAATACTCTTCTTTCATAGCTTTCAACCAATCTTCGTTATCTATTGCTTCCATAACTTTCTTCGGCTCAAATGAAGATATCAAATATGTATTGTCTCTGGCCTTGCTTCTTTTCATCACTCCATCTTCCTTATTTCCAATAATCTTTCTTGGGGATTGGTTCCTTCTCACATACTTTTCCAAAACAAGCTTGGTAGCTCTTGGTTCTTCAATATCAACTTTCGGTTGTGGAACTTCTTGTTCATCTTCCTCCTTGGTAAGTGCTCTTGGTAAAGTTCCAGGTGCATCATATTGTACATATACAAACTTCTCATAATCATCAGGTTCCTTCTTACTATATTTATCATTTCTTTCTGCAAATTCATCAATTCTCACATTTGCACTTTCCACCATTTTGTTAGTAACCTTGTTCAAACATTTGTAAGCTTTACTCTTTGTATAATATCCTAAGTATATCCCTTCATCTCCTTTTGAATCAAATTTTCCTTCTCTAGAATCTTTTAGAATATAGAATTTTCTCCCAAATATTTTAAATTAACTAACATTAGGTTTGTGATCATATCAGATTTCATAAGGTGTCTTGGTGCTACCTTTCTTCATTTGTACTCGGTTCAATGTTTAAATAGTAATACTCACGGCTTCCCTCCAGAAGTTATGTGAAACTCCTTTTTCAATCATCAGTGTCCTATCACAATCAATAATAGATCTATTTCTTCTCTCAGCAATCCCATTCTGTTGTGGTTTCCTCAGTGCTTACAACTATCTCTTGATTTCATTCTCATTACTAAACAATGTAAACTCCTCAGAAGTATCAAGATAAAATAGATTACCTTTAGATTGTTCTCCAGTAGCAATTAGATTATTCTTCTCATCAAATACCTTCACTCTTCCATATTGAAATTATAGTCGGTGACCTGTATTATTTACTTGTGCAAAAATCAACAAATTATACATTAATCCTTCAACCCAATAAACATCATCACATCTTGTGTTATTCGGTAGAATTATATATCATTTTCCTTTAATAGGATATGGAGCATTATTACCAAATCTAACATAACCTCCATCATAATTTTCCAATAAATTTAAGTGTGTCACCATTCATGTGATGTGAACAACCACTATCTATAAACCATGTTTCATTCTTACTTACTTGTGATATTAGGGCTCTAGGTTCTTCTTCATCATAATCATCTTTTATCGAAATAGAAACTATTAGATTTGCTAAACTGCAAATCAACCCAAGAAACCTGCATGCATAACTGCTACGAGAAGAAGCAAGACAGAAGAGAAAAAAGCATGGCTATGGAGGCCAAAAAGCCAGAGACATCATGTGCTC
>MU226467.1:375148-388661 GCA_018584345.1 Thuja plicata
CCACAAGGACTTTTTCAAGCAAGGTGAATTTATGCATTTACTTTGTCCATTTCTGCAATTTCAATTACATATATTTGAGGTTAATTCCAAAACTGGGGTTTGACTAAGGAAAACCCCTCCCCCACAAAAAACAATCCCCTTTTTATTATAGGTACAGGTTTAGAACAGTTGATTTGAGACCAGATCTGGATACCCTTTTCGTCTTTCTTTTGGACGGCGCGAACAAATTTTCTGTCAGACCTGTGCAGGTCAGGGTCGACATTATTGGGTCAGGGTTGACATTTGTGAGTCAAGGTCAACATTTTTCATAAGATGACATCGAAATAGAAAAATATTTATGGGTTTTGTTCATCTCTGTGTTCTGGTTCGGGATCAACTGTCAGTTTTTCCAGAAACAGTCTACAGACCTCAGAAAATAGCATTCTTTGATCTGCAATATTTCAAGGTTAGTGCATTTCTCCCATTTCTTCAATTACTGTCATATATCATTTCTATACATATAATTAACAAAATTTAAGCTATCTCTCTTGTTATTCTCCTTTCTCCTTTCCAAATAGTTGATTCATTTGTGCATTAGCCCTTCCTTGGGGTTGATCAACTTGGATCTCTTATTTGTGCATTTGAAAATAAAAGAGAAACATCTTATCTTCTCCCTAATCACAATTACAATATACAATCAATACAATTCCATATAAAGTAAAGTAAAGGAAATCAACATACTCTAAACAACAATTAACAATCAAACCACATCACGACACGATTTCATCCTTTACATCGGATAATGAAAGAAAATGTGTAAAGAAACTAGATTATGGAACATAAATTGATGGTATAGTAAGATACAATCAAGATCAGAAAACTTTTTTTGTAAGCAACATTTTGGACAAAGAAATGAAATTTGCATCAATGGTTATTGGATACAAGATCTATCAAGAAAATTGAATACACAACATATCTGGAGGAGTACTATAGGTTGCATATGAGATTGTTACTGAAGGAAAAAAAAAATTATGATTTAGCATAAATGATGAGAAATCAACTAATGATGAATCTGAGAAAAATCAAGAAACAAGGATTGAAGTTTGGAGCGTTATTGGTATGTATATTTTTTATGTACAAAATTATTTTCTGGACATTGGTAAAGTAAATTGGACAACAGGTGAACCAGCTATAAATCAAATCAATAGGTATATTGAACAATTGGGAAGAAGTTAAAATATAGTAATGTGGAGTTATTTTAGATAATTTCAAATAAGAATGTATGGAAGATATCGGATACCACCTCACATTGTTAATAAATATGAGAAAGATATATGTTTTTTGGTTAGCACACCCTCATGCATAATTAAAGTAGTGGAACCATGAACTTCATGGCTACAACCTACTAGATATGAAGAAAAGGAGAATGAATTAATAGTAAGTATTGAAAAACTAGTAGATCCACCTAAGGATATGGAAGCTAATTGGTTTGGAACCTATGAGGAATTTTACAGAAGGATAATAATAGAAGAAAATAAATCAAAGGAAGAGGTTAGTAGTATAGTGAGAAAGCAGCAATCAACTACCATACCTAAAAAATATGCCAAGATCAACATTAAGCTAGCAAAAAAATAGACAACCTACTAGAACAATGCAATCTACAACAAGGAAGAATACAAGAAGACAATCAATAGAAGAAGAAAGCACAAGGACACAAAGAAATGAAAATGAACCTGAGACTGAACAAAAAAGATAAAGAATACCGAAGATAGCTAATGAATTAGCGTAAGGAATAAGAGATCATGGATCTATCGGATACATACATGGAATCAAGTACAGGACATGGTTAGAAGAAGATAAGAAAATTATAGAAGACAAAATAGTTTTTTACCTACACAAATTCAAAATATTTCCAAACGAGTTAAGACATAACATTCCTGAGGAGTTACTAGACATAATCAATATAAGATGGAATGAATCCGCAAAACAAAAAAAATTTAAGCAGAGAAAGAACTTTGATTATCACAATGTCAAGAACAAGTGTTGAGGAACTTGATTTATTAACGACAAAATATGAAAATAGATTTATTAAAAAGAGCATAACAGCCAAGTTACTAGCAAGATTATAGGAAGAAGTAGAAGAAGGTGCACTACAAAATTGGAACATGATCTTTACTATAGAAATAGAAGACACCTCGATAAGATTTGATGAAGGACAAGAGGATCAACCTATCAAAATTCAGTATCAAAATTTAGGATGCATTGATGATGATACAAGTACTGAGGAAGATGTATATCTTGAGGAGCAACTCAACATGGAGTAAATCATAATTAAAAAATGCCATCACTTAAAACATTGAACAATCAAAGTAGAAGAAACAATGACCAAGTGAACTAATCACAACTCAACACAATATTGTTTGTCACCTCTTATGGTCAAATAACATAAAGATCAAGGACTCAAGGAACACATGACATCACTCATAGATGTACCCAATAAAAAACATGAACCAATAGTGACATAAATAGGTTATGAACTATCCACAATATGAAACCCAAAGAGAAAAAAGGAATAAAATCATAAGATAGCACAAGTTCTAAGACAGAACCCACCTTGGGTAACAACCTACCCACGCTGATACTTAACAACACCAAGATCACATGAGAAAAGGCATGCATGCATTTGACATATTATTTGACTCCATTTATATAACATCATTATATTTATTAAAATACTCTTAAGTCATAAATGACTTAGTTAATAACAGAAAGTACGCACATGGAACATATATGGTGTTTTAGAGAAACTCTATGATATTTAAAATTAAATTATAAATTGATTAGATCATTCATATTAATTATTTATAATTTTCAAATTGATTATTTTTTAATTAATAAGACTTATTAACAATTTTAACTTTATAACAGTGACTTTTTGTGTATTTCCTCAATGCACATCAGATGGTAATTTGAACGGTATAATCTCATATGAAATGATACGGATATGAAACTTATATCTATGAAAAATAATTTAATTTCACATAATTTTGATTCTTTTGATTCCTAAAGATAAGGTCATTTAAATTGTGTAAAAATTAAATCTCTCTAACAGCCCTGTTCAGGAATGAAGGTTACTAGTTTGGTAAAAAGACCATAACTTTGCTTTGAACCGTTGGATCATCATAAAAATCATTGAAATCATTCATAAAAGTATTATTTAAAATATTAATGAAGTTATTTTCCTAATTATATAATTAGAAAAATTTATGGATGAATGTTCATCAGATACTGATTGAAAAATCAAGCTCAAATAGGCCTAATTTCACTATAACAACCAATATTTGACCCTTTCCGTAAGAAGGAACCCTATTTCATTTGATATATGTTAAATAAAACCCGAATGGGTATCTTAAAGTGTCTTTATATTTTTAAGGTGACATCTAAAACAAAAATTATTTCCTCCCCTGACTCTTCACAACCCTAATCCAAAAAACGTATGTTTTCAAACCCATATCGTTACATACATGTATCTACAATACACATAGTTCATAATTAAGGATTCCTCCATATATTTGAAATTTATTCAACTAAATTTTTATAATTTGGTAAAACCTTAATGGATTTACAATACAAATGTATCCTTTTCTAAATCATTCTCTCTTTGGGTTTCCATACAAATTCTCACAGAATACCAGACATGCATAAAATAACTCACAAGAACACCCTAATCATCTGTATAAAGTTTTTATAAATAAAAATAACCTTAACTCAAAATCAAATCACAATCAAGAAATCACGGAGAAAACAATCTTTCCAACATAAACTACACAAAGACTCAGAAACTTCTACATTGAAAACGCCAGGTAGACTTGCTAAGAAGAAGAAGAAGAAGAAGAATAAAGTATACTTCACTCCCAATCTTTAAAAATAGATTTTTTAACATAAAAATCTCGATGCGAAACCTGTAACCTCTCTCGTAAAACTTGTATTTTGAAAAATATTTGTACCTATTCAAATAGAAACAATAATCTAATAAATAAAAACTATAAAGTGTGTGGTAAAATGTTTCATCAAATCTCCAACCAAACACTTCAATAAATCATTGCATCAAAAGGGGTTAGCATCAAAACAAGAATCAAACATTGTATCAATACCCTTGAAATCGTCTTATTGCTTCCTAGTTGAAGCAAGTGTGATTCTCATGAGTGCCCATAATATTGGACATGGAGAATAATTGACTTGACTACCCCAAAATGGAATATTCAATGCAAGAATGAGAAATATGCATATACTTTCATGATTTTCTCTTAGAAAGCTTTAAAAATGAAAGTACATGATCTAGGAAGCTAAATGCATAGTAACCATGAAGAATGAAACTAAAATGGAAATGCAAACTACTAAGAACATGAGAAATGCATCTACCATTAAGCTATGAAAGGAAACTAAGATTCCATTAAACTAAAAAATGAAACTAAAAATGCATATGCAAGTAAACTACTATGAAAGCAAGAGTTATGAGTGCACAATAAAACCCTTGAATGAAAATAGCATTATAACTCTACTCTCCAAATCTTCTTTTTATGTTGAGCAAAGGAGCTATCCCTTTAATAGAAAAATCCAAGAGGTGGAAGGTTGAGATTAAGAGGCAAAGGAAATGAGAAATGGTGGAGATTCAACTTCCCTCAATCCATGTGAGCTTGATCCAAGTGATTTGATTGGCCAACCATGTGGAGAATAAGACAAAATTGGTATTTTCCCTTTTTATTTGTTTTATTTAATTTTCATTTGCTCACACATGTGTGAATGGGTTCCTTTTGATTTAAAAGGCACTTTAGGGTCCTTTTTTATTTATCCTAATGTTTTATGAAATTTAACTATTTTAGACTTGAGGATTGATGATTTGATTCAACAAGTTGGAATTAAAATTATGTAAGAAAATTTGATTAATTTCTCTCCTAATTAGGGTTTAAGGTCTAGCTTATGAATGTCTTTGATTTAGGATTTATTAAGACCAATTAATCGAAAATAAGGGCTATAGGTTTGCTAGACTAAGTTTGGGTGATTACATTTTCCCCTCTTTGAGTTGATGTGCGAGCAGCACGTTGATTCAAAGAACATATGATGTTTGATTGGATCAGTAAATAGCTTGATATGAAGAGATGAAACTATCCCACCGATCAAAACCAATTCCAAACTTGATTGAATGAAGATCGATTGAAATTTGAAGATATTAGCTCCAAACTTGATTGAGTGAAGACTGATAGAGAGATCCAGAAATACCAGCTCCGAACTTGATTGAGTGAAGACTGGTAGAGAGATCTAGAAATACCAGCTCCATGATTGATTGAGAGAAGACTAATAAAGAGACCTGAGAAATATCAACTTTGGGCTTGATTTAGTGAATACTGATAGAAGAGTTTGAGCATTCAGCTTGATGTGAAGCGATGAAACTGAATATTCATCCTCCAAACAAGTTTCCCGATTATAGATTGGTTTGAATGATGAATCAACCTAATGTGGTGTGATGAGACTAATTTTCATTTGATTGATTGCTTGGAATAATTTACTTGATATGGGTCTTGATGAAGCCAATTACTTGATTGAGAGAGGTTATTAGATTGATATGGTGTGATGAGCCTGATATGCCCCTAGAGATTCAGATTACTTGATGCACAGTGATAAAAATTACTTGATTGATCTTGATTTAAGTCAGGGCCTGATGCCCCTAGATGAGACATGTTGATGTGAATCAAATTGTTGATGCAATGGTGTTTCCCCCTCGGGAGTTAAATTGAAAGGAGGGGAGAGCCACAAGCCTGACATATCAAAAAATCATTGAGGGAATGATGCACGAGCCTAATTTGAGGTCTAGTTGACTAATGTTGACCAAGAGTTGACCAAGGTTGATTTTTTAGATTGAAGTGGGAAGTGCTTGATAGAACCAATTAGGATTAATCTCAAAGTGGAATCTTGTGAGGAAGCGTCAAAGATCGACTGCATTTAAGAAAATAGGTTAATCTACATTTTTGGCTATCAAAAAGTGACCGAATTTCAATTTCGGTCCCGAAAATGGATTCGAAGCCGTCCAATTAGCCAAGGGTGCAATTTTCACATCCATCGGAGCACTTTCAAAAATTAGATCAAAACCTATATAAGGCTTGGAGGGGTCATTTTCAAATCATTTTCACCATCCAAGTTTGAAATTTGAGAAGCCTTCTCTGAGAAAAATTGGTGTTTCCATTGATAGATCATTGATTTGAGTGCATGCAAAGGCATGGACGGCCACAGGATTACCCACCTCTAGTGAGTAACTGAGAAACTTCACCTTTGCATTCAATTTCTTTATGTTTATGATGAATTCTTCATGTTTTTCAATGTTTTAGGTTGTAGGGTCCTAGTTCATCATACAAGCCGGTGAGAGGGCTTGTACGACATACTAGGCAAAAATATTTTTCCATTTGAGACCATAGGTTTTTTTATATTTAAGATACCCACTTTTCATACGAGAACATTCATCCAAACCCACTTTTTCATATGGCTTCATCTATTTTGTGGTATGGGAAGGATTTGTCGTATAGGGCTTGATCCTGACTCGTACAAGTTTGTGTACTAGTGATCCCTTGATTTTATTTTTTGTATGGCAAGAAGCAGTACTTTTTTGAAGAATCCCTTTGTTGATTGTGTGTTTTTATGATTTCTTAGCCTTTTTCCAACTTGTCTGATTGTTACGTGTTGGATGTAGCATATCTTTACTCACTTAATGATGCATTTTTTATTGTTTGTCTTCTTGCAGGCACAATTACAGGATATCCAATTTCATTCCACATATCCTCCCACCATGAGGTTGGTGAGGAACCTATCAGATGATCAGAGAGGTCACTTGCAAGACTGTGGCTTTGGATGGTTGACCCAAATGTCTTACATCCCAGTGAACCATGGTTTGTTGACAGCATTGGTGGAGCAATTCCACAATGAGCACAACACCTTCCACCTTCCTACCGAGGAGATAATCATCACTCCTGTAGACATATATAGGATTATTTAGACTCCATTTGTAGGAGAGCGTGTAGAGTATGATATAGCTTCACAGCTCGGCACACATGCACTTATTTGAGTGTTTCAAAAGCACACCATTTTAGACAAAGTCATTTCTTGGGATGATATTTTGATCCAGTATGGCACAGATTATTCACTTGCCTACATCATAGCAGGATTCATAGGTTGCTTCCTTATGGTGGAAAGGAATTATGATGGATTCCTTTACGGCTAGGGTAGGGTGTTAGAGAGACTAGTGACCTAGCCAGAGTAGTCAGATTGGGGTCAGTGATTGTTAGCACATATATATCGTGAGATGCATGAGGTGGCCTACATAGGGGCCTAGGGTATGGTTGCAAGAGTACTATTTTTACATGTATGGGTTAAGGAGCATCTTCTGATATGCAGGCTGGTGACAGAGGATCCACAATAGAGTAGATATCCTTTTGTATATAGATATGAAAATTTCTTAACATGGCCCCACTTGGGGAATACAGAGTATTGGAGACGTCAGCTTGATGATCTCAATTTGGTTGTTTGAAGGCCATACAAGGGGATAGAGGCCTAGACCAACTAGAGGGCTCAGAGGAGATATTTCTTTATGTCTCATCCTTTGTTTGGGAGGACTCCCACTGTCATTGAGCACTTTGTAGTTTCTCAAGTATTGTGGAAGTATGGAAAACCACAAAGCATACCGCAGGAGTTTACAACCTATGCTCATTTCATTGATGAGGAGTGTCGAGGTTGGTCCCTGAGATTATCTTTGGTCTTGTGCACACAGGACCTTATAAGGTTACATGGGCCATCATTGGACTAATTGGAGGACATAATAGATGTAGGAGTTACACCCCAGTATAGGGATCATTTTGCATGTCATCCCTTTTTCAGATTCACGGATCCAACTAAGAGGGCACCTCGGATAGAGGAGTTATATGTACCCCAGAAAGAGTACTGTAGAGAACACCAGTAGCAAGTCAGCAGTGATATCATGGTGAGTGAGGTACCCTTGGTTATGTTGGTGTCGAGATTCTTGTCACAGAGGTTGTAGATGAGGAGATGAGAGACGCACAACTAGATCTTGGTCTTGATGAGGTAGTTTGACAGGTATGCCAGCACAGAGCTACACATGATAAGGAGGAGGAGAGAGAACCCAGGAAGTAGACCCAACAGGACATGATATGGACACTAAGGGGATGAATCTAAGGCCTAAAAACATAGCTAGTAGTGTCTTAGGCACAGATTAAAGAGTTAGATTAGGCCATCATTGAGCGCGATGAGAGGATCTAGGGATTCCCAAGTGAGTGCGCCACTCTTCAGAGGGAGATCACTCATCAGACCAGCAGATCAGCCTACTATGTAGAAGCTTATAGTGTTGCAATTCCTGTGGCACAACAGATGCAACCATATTCTCAGTACCTAGCAAGATCCAAGTGAGCAGGCCCTCTACCTAGAGTAGATGATCCTCTTCCTCCCCCCGTGACGGTGGTGAGGGAGGAGAAAGACTTGATTATCCCTTCTTATTTCTTATCTTATTCTAAGTTTTTGAGATCCATTTTTATTGTACATGATTCATCTACATCGAGGATGCACATTTTTTCTCAAGATTGTTCGATCACCCTTTTGTATACACTGAGACTCTTGATATATATGTATGATTATCTTTGTGCTCCAATTATTTTCCTATGTTGTTACATTGTCAATTTTGATTTATGAGCATATCACTATCTTGTATCATTGCATTGAGTAGCTTTTTGTACGTATCTTGGATGAACGTGAATCTCAGTATGATCTTAGTACCACAAGTGATGTGCCTATACCTTGATATTATGTTTGTTGTAATGAGTAATATCTTGATATTGACTGTTCATTTTCATATAGATAACCTTAAGGTGATAAAATGCAGTTGACTGCTTCAGCAAAGGAATCAATGATTAGAGGAAAAATATCCCTTCTGATCCAGAGTGGATAATGGAGGTGGTGGATAGATGACAACAAATGTTCAAGTTTGAGAGGCTTGGATACTACAACCCTACTAGCCCCTAAGGTACACAAATAGCCCAAACAAACCCAAATGACTCGAATACCTTCACAAAAGGCCAAGGTGAATGCTAAGGGCATAAAAAATTTAGATTCAACAAGAATCAATTACTTTTGAGGTTCTTCACAACATCCAAAAGCCCAAACTTCAAAATTGTCCTCAAGACCTAATTGATTTCCTTGTAGGTCAATAGAGACAGAAAATAGACTTTTCCTCCACAGTTTCCCAAAACACTTTTCAAAGAAATTTCAGATTCAAATACCCTTTTCAGAGTTCTTAAACATACTCCAACCTAGACCTAGTTTTTTTTGGACCAAATAGACCAACCACCCACTGTGCCCCTAGTTAAGGATCAAGAATTGTCCAATTTCCAAACTAAGTGTCAACTAGTCTTATCACAAATACCTCAAACTCTCAACAGTGACTTAATATGGTCAAAAACTACAGAAAATTCAAATGGATTCATTCCAATACTTCAAAAAACATCCAATCCCCAATTAGGCTCTCTCTATGACCTCCAAATCAAGGGTTTGTTTGAAAAAACCTCTCCAAGACATTCCAATTCAATCTAATGCTTGATTCACCTTTATATCATCAACATAAAACTTTCCAAGTCAGAAAATACCCCTCTCCTTAAGGTAGTTTAGTGGTTGCTATAGCCATGGAACCATTTCTTCATCAATTCTCATGCATTCAGCACTTCCCTATGGCTTACCCTGCAAATATGGATTATTCCCCCAACCACAGTGTCCACAGCATGGGGATGAATCAAGATTCCATTAATGAAACCCTTTCCCAAACAAGGAATGTCATGTTACAGTCAACCTTGAGGGTTTTAAATCAATTCAAAACTACTTGGGATGGATTCAAATCTAAGGTATTAACATTCAACAATATCTATCCAATGCTTGAAATAAAAAATCCATCCAATGTCGATCACAAAAATGCAAGAAATTCTTTGTTTATTTCTTAAAATGGGTACAGTCCATAATTCTCTCAACACCAGTCTGTACCAAATCTTCTTCCCTTTTCAAAAAGGATAAACAAGTTTTAACTACCATCCCCCAACTTCCCAAACTGATCCCAATCAGTTGGGTGGTTTAGAATCTCCTAAACAACTCCAAAACCCAATTTCCCACCAAATCCTCAACTAGCCGTTGGGATTTGAATTTGTAATTTCTAACTTTAACATTATTGCATTTTACTTGCCCAAACCAATCAAAATTGGTGGATCTTACATCAAAGGATCAAACTAACTTAATCAAATCCTAATATACCCTTTTTTACCCTTAGAGCTTGTCATGGCTCATTTTACAATATTTTTCTCCTAAGGTCCTTACCAGGACCTTTAGGAGATTTACAAATTTGACCAAATTGGTCATTACAAATCTCCATTATTGGTTTCAATATATCCAAATTGACAAGTGGGATAGTCCTCTAGAGTTCATTCATGCTTTGTTTTTCCATG
The DNA here is from genome assembly GCA_018584345.1 of Thuja plicata. Lineage (NCBI taxonomy): Eukaryota > Viridiplantae > Streptophyta > Pinopsida > Cupressales > Cupressaceae > Thuja > Thuja plicata. The sequence goes on from MU226467.1 coordinate 385,669, forward strand.
CACCTAGGGGTCTTCATTGATGCTCCTACATCACCTTCTTGCTCTTATTTGTGTGTTTTGTTATAATTCTAGTATGCAAGCCTACGAATGAAGTGAAACCCTATGACATGAGTCAAGTCACTGATTCTAATAGTCCTTATTTTCATCATTGGGTGGTTGGGACATCGGAGTCAATATAATCTTTATTGGTGCCACTACAACCATAAGAAGATGAATATGACCTTCATCGGATAAAATATGGGAAACTAATGTAAGCATCTAGGTATAGGAACAAGGATGACCTGAACATTGTTTCCAGTTGATATCGCAAGGATACACCAGTATAGAGACATTCAAAGCCATGATAACCATGAGTGCGTTCTTATGTAAACAAGTAGAATAATAGGCAAGGAGATAGCCCCAACCTCACCTTAGCGTGCAAGGAAGTAGGATCAAGGTATGTGAGGCTTATCCACCTGAATATGGAAGCTCTTACCACATACACCCTACTTGATTGATATTAAGGATCATTGGTACTACACCAACATGCAGAAATCAAAGAAAATATAGAAAATCATTGATAGCATATAGCATTCAAGAAAATATTCCAACAAATAGTCAATTTATGCAAGGTGTCTACATGGTTCATGAGAAACATCGTTGTGCTTGTGATTTTTTATCGAGCCAAGTTTTTGAGCGTTTTATCCGACGTGTGTGAAAAAATACAGATGTGTCCAAATAGGTAGAGTGAAGAAACATTGTTTGATTAAGGTGTTGAACACATTAGTGATGGCAGTGGAAAACTGTTCGGTGGATAAAAGACCAAGATAAATAACTCTAATGAGTGGGACAACTGACAAGGTATGTTGACTTGAGAACCAAAAGACAATCCAAAAAGACCCTAAGACTCAAGAGGTCGATCAGTTCCAATCTTAAGATGCCCACCTCACTGTTTGTGCAAGGTAAGACAGTCAAGTTATGCATTGATAGATGGAGAGATGATTACAAGTGGCACATGTTGCCAGGTTTTCACCACTTGGAAGAATTTCTATTTTTTCTGCCAAGGCACCTGTTTACCAGGTTTTCACCAAGGCACTTTCTTTGCTTTACAAATTTTAATTTTTTATTTTACTTTTTTGAGTTTTTTTTGTATTTTTCTCTTTTTCACTTTTTTTTCGTTGATCCATTAAGGTGCTTGTTTGCAAGGTTTTCACTAGGATGATCATTTTTTAGGAATTTTTCCAAATGCTTTTGAATTTTTTTGCTTTTTGTTGTTCTTGGTATTTTTCAGGATCATTTTCTCTATACAAGTACTGCTCAGAATGTCTAGTTGTAGAACTTCTTGAGCAGAAGCACGTTGATGGGTCAGTAAAATTTTCCCCTTATAGAGTTGATAGTTGATAGGTCCCAGAGCCAAACGTTGCAATGATCACAAAGGGACCCAACCAGTTGGGTTCAAACTTTCCCTTTTACTCACAATGTTGTTGATTCTTTGGATTTTCTTTGAGTACAAGGTCTCCAACCTGAAACTATCGATGTCTTACTTTCTTATTGTAACCTCTATAAATTATTTTTTTATAGACCCTTATGTAGTCAAATGCTTCTCTTCTTCTTTCATCAAGTAACTCAATCTCCTTGATTCTAGAAATCTGATAGTCTTCCTCAGTTATGAGCTTGTGCAAGGAGACTCTGAGCGATGGTATCTCTACTTCAATGGGCAATCCATCTTCTGGGCTATATACCAATTAAAATGGTATATTGCCTCTATGGGTGTGGAAATGTTAGTTCTATAAGCCCATAAGGATGGATTGAGTTGAAGATGTCAATCCTTCCTTGATTTACTTATTGTTATGTGCAAGATTTTCAATATATTCTTGTTAGAGGCCTCAACCTATCCATTCCCTTGAGGATAGTAGATAGAAGAACAGTGTTGGGTGATCTTAAACTTAGCACACAATTCATCTATATCCATATTTTTGAATTTTCCTTCATTGTCTATGATGATAGAGGAAGGTATCACGTATCTGCAAATAATATAGTTCAGGATGAACATAGATACTTTTTTCCAGTTGCCTTAATGAGGGGAACTGCTTCGACCCACTTTTTAAAATATTATGTAGTAGTGATAATGAACTTGTATACACCAGATGAGGAGGGATATATTTTTATGATTAGATCAAAGGCACATTGTTGGAATTTCCAATGGGTGATGAAAGGTAACAGCTCACATGCAGGAGCATGAAATAGGTTACCATGAGTTTGATACTTCTTGCAAGTTTTGGCAAACTAACTAGCATCTTTCTCTAGGGAGGGCCAGTAGTATCTTACCTGCAGGAGTTTATTAGCTAATGCAAGACCACTCAAGTGAGACCCACAGATACCTTCATGCACCTCCTTTAGTGCTAGTTGTGTGTGTGTATTTGGGTACCTGATAAGAGAGACACAACACATCAATAAGTCATTGCATTAGTTCAAAATGGTTAGACAAGCATGTAAAACCACCTAATATCGACCTATTGCCTTCTAACAAGGAAGAGTGTGATTAGTAACATAAAAGCCCTCAATTTATGCTACAATCAGTGACATATACAACCTAGTATGAAGGATTTTAGATTATAAACAAGCTAAAAAGATGAGAAAGCATGCATTCTAGCTCTAAGCATGAAAATAATAACAATGCAAAAGCATGATTTTAGAAGTGAATTGTTAGTATAGGATTAATTCAACAGCATAACAATGTATTTGTAATCTAAGATGAAGGCTCCTTTGCTCTCAAAAATGGCTTCTATTTATAAAGAATGAGAGAGAGAGGGGGGACAAGATGAATTAATAAGTTAAGGGACTCATTAATGGAGGTGTAAGAACCATTAATGCCCAAGGCATTAAGAAGGCATGGAGGAGACATAGGCTTAAGGCATCTTCATTAATAAGGCATTAATGAAAGCCTTAAAGAAGCAAGGGAAGGGTGTAAGAGGGTGGCTTGAGAAGGTGGACCTTAAGGAAGTCAAGCTTGA
>MU226467.1:401158-415368 GCA_018584345.1 Thuja plicata
TATAATTCTTTCTTTTCTTCTCTTTTTTTGTTTTCTTTCCTTTTTGAAATTAAATAATTAATTCTCCAAAAAACTCAATTATTAATTAGAATTAGAAGTCATTTTATTATTTTTATTATTTAAATGCAATTACATTGCATATTATTATTTTTAATTAAGAATAATATTTGTAGCATATTAATAATTTATTTATATTAAATATGCCTTTTAATTTTTATTTAGACATAATATTTAATTAAATCCTCAAACTTTATCTTTAGACTTTTAATTAAATCCCTTTTAATAAATACAGATATTTAATTAATCCCTATTAAATAAATATCTATATATTTAATCTTTTACTATTCTTAGAAGGTTCAATTATTTAAACTTTATAATTAACCTTTAATTACTCTTTTACTTACATCACGACAAAATACCTCATTGACCTTCATGCATGCATACTGAAATCTGACCAAATCAAAATGCAGAAAAGATGCAACAACGTAAGCATGCTCAAACAAGGGTTCACGAATTCACGTCACCTGGACAAATTTGAAGAAGGTAGGCAACCAGATACTTGTCCACTATTTTAGGACAAATGATGGCTTATGCTAGGATTTAAAACTGAATGTTATCTCCCCTCTCTTACCACTGAGATAATGCGATAGAGCAATCTCATCCTCATAATTTAGGGAAGTCGATGCCTAGTACCTACAAACCTGCATCACAAAGCCAAGCATGTACATAATATATAGAACAGACACTGATAGGGATCGTTCAATCATATGGATCTCGCAATGAAAGTAACTACATCTTCATCCTTTACCACATCAAACACATCATACAGAAATGTAAGATAGACACACCACACAACAATATAAAGCATATATGTCAACCATACACATGCAAGTATGGAGTCAATAAAATCATCCTAACATATACATAATCACCATGAAAATAAACAAAAAGATTCTGGAATCAATATTGAAAAGTAAATTATGGGTGGGCACTACATTATCTCTAGTTCACTTAAGCTAAACTTTAGGCATATAATAATTAATTTTTTATTAATTATTATCATGCAACCTAGGTTTCTCCCCTTTTAGGGTTTTGATCACCTTTTATAAGGATTGATCTCTTTGTAATTATTAATTCTTTTGTAATTCCCTTTATTCTTTCTCTGAATGAATATTTCATCTTTCAGATCATTATGAGTTGTGTCTCGGTTCTTTGCTTTTGTGACAGGTATTTTGCATATAGTGGATCTTGGTGATTGAATTCTTTGAATTCTAACAGTGTTCAATTTTTGGACTTTCGTTGAAAACTATCATCGTATTTTGGGGTCAAATGAGTTAGTGAATTTTCAATAAGACTGGAAAGAAGTATCCTTGTATAGTTCTCAATCAATTCTTCAGAGACTTCATAACCAAGCATCGGTACCCATTGCATTCTTGGTTGGACCACTTGTATTATGCAATTGTCGACCGTGACAATGAAATTAATATCATCTTTATACTTCTCAATAACTGATTTAGGGATCATGTCCCTGTTATACATTTTATGTTGCAGATCTGTGAAAAAATCAATGAAACGCACATCTCTTTCAAGATCTTCCTTATTATTCTTAACAATTCTTCAATTTGGTGAGCCACTAGAGTTCCTGAAGACCAAGGAATACATCCATGTCCAGGTATAGTGCTAGAGAAATAAAATAGTAAACATATTGTGAATGTTCTTAATCGAAACACAACATTCTTTATGTGTGTCTTAACTAACTATAAGTTCTCAATAAACTGATCCTTGATGAGCTCGCACAAATTATAGTCAGTGTCATTCACAATCATGTCATGAGCTACAAAGACTGTTGTAGCTGAAATGGAATTTTCTTTGTTTGAGTAATAAACCTTATTCCCAATGAATTGAGTTGCATACCTTATTGTCGGGTCTAGTATCGGATTGACCACAAGTGATCTGCTGTCAGATATTGACTTTGTAAGTTCCTCAACATCTTTCACCTTCGTAGATATGATTTTTGGTACAATGTCAATATCATTAATTCCTTTTACAATATTTATTATCTCCTTCGTCAACAAGTCACAATCATTTAGACACATGAATGTGACATAGAATCGGCTCATCGTCATTCTTACCCATTTTTCATCACCGCATAAATTAGGGAAATTGTTCCAAACATTCAACTTTTTATCGACTAAAACTCTAAACTCTGGTTTGACCTTTCCATATTTGGTAGCTAATTCTTTGTGCCACAATTCAACCAATTTGAAATGATCAAATTCATCCAGCTTACACTTCAAGTGAATTCTTACATCTTCTATAGGAATAACACTGTACGGAATTTGTGATAGACAGTCTAGCATGTCATTCTCGGTGAATATGTTTGGATAGGGTTTGAACTCAGGATGAGGTTCAATGGATACATTAACTAAAACTAGAGTGGATGGACCAAACATTGTAGAAAAAGGTAAGTGAAAGCTACTCAGAAAAATACCTCTGAAACTAGTTGAAAATCCTGATTCGATATTGAAATCCCTAGCTCACAATTTCTCTTCTTTTCGCCTTAGCTCTTCTAAGAATTGGTTTTTCATTACGAGGTAAAATGACTTTATAATGTGCATTTGAAGTATAACCTTGATAAAAATGCCCTTAATTTTTATTTAATGCACCGTAGACCCACTACAACCACTTTCACCAAAGTGAATATTCCTTTCTTTTCTTTTTACCAAAGAACTCCTTGTCTGAGTAGATCTATCATGTTCATAACTTTTTCACACCTAGTAGGATAGTAGAAAAAAATAGGAACTTTCTCCCCTAACAAGCAATCACAAGATTTCTAATTATCGAAACCTATTTCAATACTGAAACTAGAGAAATCGTCACTCTTCTTTATCCAAATCTTTCTCTTTTCTTCTTTGACTTATTCTTTATTTATCCTCTTTGTCGATTTAGACTGTTTAACATCAACTGATCTGCATAATTTTTCTATATGTCCAAATTTGTTGCATTTAAAGCATCGGTTGGCATGTTTCTCTTGTCTTGAGCTACACTAGTTAGTCTTGTGTCCATACACAACATTATAACAATATCCAGTAAACTTATTTCTTCTATTAGGTTTCCTACATTTATTTTATTGGATTTGATGAAAAACTATCAACCCTACAGCTCCCAAGAATCACCTGCATGCAAACACCTATCACAAAAAGAGAAGAAAAAGCTATGGAGGCCAGAAATAGCAGATTTGTGAAAGAGGAAACATCCTCAATTGATTTAATAATAATAGAATGGAATTACAAAAGAATTAACAATTAAAAAGAGATCAATACTTATAAAGGAGATCAAACACCAAAAGGTGGAGAAAGCTAGGTTGCATGATAATAATTAATAATAGAATTAATTATTATATGCCTAAATTTTATCTTAAGTGAACTAGAGATAAAAAGTGATTTAATAATTAAATCAATAATGATTTAATTAATAACTGAAAAGGTGACTTAAAATTAAATCAATAATGATTTAATTAAAAAGTGAAAATATATTTTTACTCTGACACCCCCCCCCCTCCCCCGCCTTAACATAAACTTAGGGAGAAGCTAAAAACCTAGGAACAACTACTGAAAGCAGGAAAATGGGTCCCAGCAACAAGGCCTAATCAGGTACCCAAGTAAAAAAAAAAATCTTTGTAAAGAGGAGAAAAAGGAGAAAACCCAATGGGAAAACCCCTCTCTGAAAAGAGATGAAGACTAGTGAAGGACTGAAGAATCCTCCAACTAGAGAATGTCCCAGAAGAATAGGAACAAAGGAAGAACATGTAGAACACCTCTGAAGCATGAAGCTACAAACATTGTCGAAGAATAACTGCTAGAACCTCCACTATAATAGAACATGATCATGTAGATAAGATTGTAAACAAAGCATGAAGAGATGATCAATCAAAGATAGAATGATGCCTCCAAAACATGAATAAAGAGTGTCCATATGGTAAATGATTCATCTCACCGAAATGCATAGCTACCCAGCCATTGCATCCGCCTATTACGTAGGAACAAATACTAAATACATAGATCAATCCATCAAACCCAGGAAAAATTAGAACCAACAGGAGAATCCTCCCCCTCCATAATTCTGAGCACGGAGAGGTATGATAGGTACACTAAACCATACTGCAAAGAATAATTGCATGATGAAGAACCTGGAACATAGAAAGTGCAAAAGAAAGTACAAACACATATAAAGGATGGTGTCATGGAAGGATCACTCTCTTGACACACACCATGAGGCTAATGTCGTGGAAGCAACACTCACTTGAAAAAGGTAAAACAAACTCCCCCATATCACTTTATAATATAGTGCGATTATAAACAAAGACAAAAATTCCAAGATCCCAAGCATGCATGAGATGGCACTTTATCCCAATGCACTTGCAAAAAAAATGTGACACAAATAGATGTCTACAATATCCAAGAATGGAAAAAAGTTGTAGAAACATGAATAACAGCTAAAAATAAGTCATCCCATCCATGAAAAATGATCCCAGGACCTGAAACATCCAAGATATGCACTAGATTGCAAAAATGCAAAAAACTAAATAAAAATTACCTAGAGAAGAATTTGGGTGTGATACCCATGAAATGTAATAGAGCACTGAATCATCTTTCCACCATCATGTGGTAGTCAAAAAATGCAGTCCGGATGAGAAAGATATGGCTCTTGGAGTGCAAAAAGGAACCTTGAATTTGACTGAAAAAACATATTCAAGACAGAAAAATCATAAATCCAAACCCAAAAAATCAAGTCAAGCTCAAAACCAGCTTTCCGATGATATCTTGTTTGGCCAAAAACATCTCTGTTTGCTCAAGATACAAGCAAAAAATTGAAGACTACTCCCAAACAAGAAGAGAACCAAGAAACCCAAATTGCTAGGCAACAAAAAATCAAAAAAATGTTGGCATGAATTTCGAGGTGGCGTGAAAACTGGGGCAGTTTTTTTGCCTCAAAAAGCATGCCAAAGTCATCCATGCAAAAAAGAGGGCCCAGATTTCAACTGTGTCCAAATTGGATGTGTCTTATATGAAAATTGGGGTGTTTTGGCCTTGTAAATGTAGCCGTAATGTCAATTTTTTTCCGAAGTGCTCCAAAAAATAACTCTCCCGTAAATCCACCAAAATCTGAGACAAAAACCTCTCAAAAACATAGATCTGAAGAACAAGGCCAAAACTCTCATGAAGAGAATAGGGGCATGAAGATCTGGAGCTTTGATACCATATTGGAGTTTATGAAAAATGATCAACCCTATAGCTCCCAAGAATCACCTGCATGTAAACACCTGTCACAGAAAGAGAGAAGAAAAAGTTGTGGAGGCCAGAAACAACAGATCTGTGAAATAGGAAACATCCTCAAATGATTTAATAATAATAGAATATAATTACAAAAGAATTAATAATTACAAAGAGATCAATCCTTATAAAGGAGATCGAACACCAGAAGATGGAGAAACCTAGGCTACATGATAATAATTAATAACAGAATTAATTATTATATGCCTAAAGTTTAGCTTAAGTTACCTAGAGATAAAAAGTGACTTAGTAATTAAATCAATAATGATTTAATTAATAAGTGAAAAGGTGACATAAAAATTAAATCAAAAGTGCAAATACATTTTTATTCTGACAGATTTGTCTTATGACCATAGATATTGTTGTTAAAATATCTACCGATAAAAGATCTAATATTTTGATTTGACCTATTTCTACAATTTACTTCTTTATGTCCTAACTTATTGCAATTGAAACAACCATTAAAAGAATGAGGTTTCATACTTACCTGGGGTTTTATCAGAACCTTACCTTTGTCTATTTGATCAAGTGGAGTCCTGTCTTCGCATACCAGGATCAATTCTTCTTCTTCTTTATATTTGTTGTGAGAGAAATCACCAGTTTCACATCCAAGTCTTTTCTTATATGTCAGAGATCTTTTAATATTTAGTATTTCATCTGATTTCTCCGAACTATATTTGACTCTTTCTTCACTCTTCTTGGTTAATTCTTGATTTGACTTGAGAGTCTTGACTTCTTGTTATAGCTTTTTGCATTCAGCATATTTTCTCTTGATCACATTATTCAGATGCATTTTGGTCTTTTCATCTTCTTCACTTTTGTCTCTTAGATTAGTGATGGTTTCATTTGCTACCTTGAGTTCATTTCTTACTTCCTTGGGTCTTGTCTTGAACTTCTGAATCTACTCTTTTAAATTTTGAATATAATCATTTGTCATTTGAAGATTTTCTGATAAGACTTTATTTTCATCTTCAATGGATTCCATATCCTCATAAATGGACATAAACTCATTCTCATACATGATGGATGTAGGTGTAAAATTTTCAACCTCTTGGATCTCCTTTGAGTGGTTAGACTCTTCCAAAGGAACTAGCTCTAATACCAGTTGTTGAACATGCGGTATACTAAGAGGGGAGGGGTGAATCAATATACCCTTGAAAAATTTAAAACATTTAAGTAGTTGTCCACATAACATATTTCACACTTTGTATAAAATAATAGAACAGAAAGTAAATAACACAGCAACACATAACACCATATTTTTTTTTGTGGAAACCCAAGATGGGAAAAACCACGGAGAGGGTTAACTCTCAAGTATTAAGTAATCGAGTAATTAATACAAAGGGTGGCTCATTATCAGTTAGTTCATTGTCGGTTGTGCTCACTGCCCTAAATACCAAAGTGTATAATAGTATGAAGTACAAAAATTGAACTGATAGGAGTGCATCAAGGTATGCGTAGAGCATAGTTCTTATTGAGGTGTTGAAAGTCTTCTTTACTAATAGTGAATCAGATACAATAGTTTTCTATTTACATCAACAGTTCACATATACATATCATTATACATTTTCACACTAACAACAGACATCTATATTAAACTGTTGATATTGCCAAAGATATATACCATCATTGTTAAGCCTTCCTTTCATGTCGGCATAAGCAATCGGTGTCAGCTAAGACCCAAAGATAAAACAATATGATCAACTGAAACATGTAAATGCAGTCGATCATAAAAAAAAATGTTTCTTGCACTTGACCCTATAAAGGTCTGGACAAAAATACCCATATGCCATGGTAAACTTGAGTAATACCATTAATTCCACTATCTGTGAACTATAGAACCGGACCAATAGATGTAATGGTAAGAAAGTTGTATTGAAATGTCCAGAGCGTTGTCATCAATGACAACCAAAAAATTAGGGTAACCTAACATTAGATATAGATGATAAATATTACAATACAAAAATTTGAAATTGTTTCGGTATTAATAGACCATCACTAATTGGTTTCCATCACTATAATTTCATATTACATCACAGTGACATTACAAAAACTATGTAAAAACTAAAAGAAGTGTTCATGCTAACCATGTACAAAACCTAAAATAACACTAATCAATAAGTACTGAATTTTACTTTCATTGAATTCAAGTTCATCATTGTGGACCTAACTTTTCACATTGTGAATTGTTGCCTTTGTTGATGTAAAATATGGTCGTGCTTCTTATTCTAGGTCTATGATTTCTTCCTCCAGTTGGATCCTTTTAATTGCATCTTTTCACAAACTTCAAAATCCCTTGGAGGAACAGTTGGTTCTCTTGTTTGTTGTTGTCCCAAGTTTTCTTGTATAGAATCTCTAAAGAATTAACTATTACCAGTCCTTCTTCAAGCAATTTCTCAAACTTCATTTTGTAGAACTTCATTATATTGTTACCTGCAAAGAAATATTAGAGGCAGTGAGTTTTTTGACAAATGTAGTAAGTGACCTCTCCTTACCTTGAAATTTATCCTTGTTCCCAAAAACCTAAATTTTTCAAATAATATTAGTAGACAATAATAACTAGAAAAACATCATCATTTTAGACATATTCTTAATCTTACAACCTAGGCATGTTATAATTAATTATTTTATTAATTATTCATGCAACCTAGGTTTCTCCACCTTTTGGTGTTTGGTCTCCTTTATAAGGATTGATCTCTTTGTATTTTGTAATCTCATTCCATTATTTTTGAATCAATTGAGGATGTTTCCTCTTCCACAAATCTGTTGTTTCTGGCCTTCATAGCTTTTGCTTCTCTCTTTCTGTGAAAGGTGTTTGAATGCAGGTGATTCTTGGGAGTTGTAGGGTTGATATTTTTTCATCAACTCCAATATGGTATCAAAGCTCTAGATCTTCATGCTCTTGTTCTCTTCATGAGAGGTTTGGTCTTGTTCTTCAGATCTATGTTTTCGAGAGGTTTTTGTCTCAGATTTTGGTGGATTTGGGGGGGATTTATTTTTCAGAGCACTTTGGGCAAAAATTGGCATCACGACTACATCTGGAAGGCTCAAAAACCCCTATTTTCATATAAGGCATGTCCAATTTAGACACAGTTGAAATATGGGCCCTCTTTTTTGTATGGACGACTTTGGCACACTTTTGGAGGCAAAAATCACCTTAGTTTTCATGCTGCCTCGGTTTCCATGCCACCTCAAAATTCATGACACCATTTTTTTATTTTTATTTTTGAGAAGAAAAAAAATATTTGTATGCCAATTTGGGTTTCTTGGTTCTCTTCTTGTTTGGGAGCAGTCTTCGGTTTTTTGCTTGTATCTTGAGCAAACGGAGGCATTTTTGGCCAAACGAGATATCGTCGGAAAGATGGTTCAGAGCCCAACTTGATTTTTCAGGTTTGGATTTATTATTTTCTCATCTTGCACCTTTTTCCAATCAAAGTCAGGGTTCCTTTTTGTACTTCAGGAGCCATATCTTGCTCATCCGGACTTCATTTTTCAACTTCCACATGGGATTGGAAATCTGGTTCAGTGATCTATATTATTTCATGGGTCTCACACTCAAATTCTTATCTAGGTATTTTTATTCATATTTTTTCAATCTAGTGGATATCTTGGATGTTTCAGGACCTAGGATCATTTTTTGTGCATGGGATAACTTCTTTTTAGTTGTTCTTCATGTTTCTAAGGCTTTCTTTCATTTCTAATATTGTAGACATCTATTTCTGTAGCATTTCTTTTTTGAAAACACACTAAGATAAAGTGTCATCTGATGCATGCTTGGGATCTTGGACTTTTTTGTATTTGTTTGTACTTTCACTATATTATAAAGTGTCATGGGGGATTTGTTTTACCTTTGTCAAGTGAGTGTTCCTTCCACAAAATTAGCCTGATGATGTGTGTCAAGAGAGTGATCCTTCCATGACACCATCCTTTATATGTGCATGTACTTTCTATTGCACTTTCTATGTTCCTAGTTCTTCATTATGCAGTTATTCTTGGCAGTCTGGTTCAGTGTACCTGTCAAGCCTCTCCATGCTCAGCATTATGGGAGTTATCTCATGTTGGTTCTTATGCTTCCTTGGTTCGATGGAGTGATCTATGTATCCAGTATTTGTTCCTATGTACTAGGTGGATGTAGTGGTTGGGTACGTATGCATTTCGGTGAGATGGATCATTTACCATATGGACACTTTTCATTCTTTTTTTGGAGGCATCCTTTCATCTTTGATTGATCCTCTCTTTAGGCTCTGCTTACAGTCTTCTCTACTTGATCATGTTCTTTTACAGTGGAGGTTCCAACAGTTATTCTTGATAGTGTTTGCAGCTTCATGCTTCAGTGATGTTCTTCATGTTCTTCATTTATTCCTATCTTCTGGAACATTCTCTAGTTTGGAGGCTTCTTCAGTCCTTCACTAGTCTTCATCTCTTTTCGGAGAGAGGCTTTTCCCACTGGTTTTTCTCCTTTTCTCCTCTTTATAGATATTTTTTGTACTTGGGTACCTGATTAGGCCTTGTTGTCGAGACCCATTTCCTGCTTTCAGTAGTTATTTCTAGGTTTTTAGCTTCTCCCTAAGTTTATCTTAAGGAGGGTGTTAGAGTAAAAAGATGTTTTCACTTATTAATTAAATCAATATTGATTTAATTATTAACTCACATTTTTATCTCTAGTTTACATAAGCTAAACTTTAGGCATGTTATAATTAATTCTTTTATTAATTATTCATGCAACGTAGGTTTCTCCACCTTTTGGTGTTTGATCTCCTTTATAAGGATTGATCTCTTTTTATTTTGTAATCCAATTCCATTATTATTGAATCAATTGAGGATGTTTCCTCTTCCATAGATATGTTGTTTTTGGCCTCCATAGCTTTTGCTTCTCCCTTTCTGTGACAGGTGTTTGCATGCAGGTGATTCTTGGGAGTTGTAGGGTTCATAATTTTTTCATCAACTCCAATAATAATAACTAAAAAAACATCATCATTTTAGACATATTATTAATCTTACCATATAAGACATTAATCTAGTTAGTATTGATATTCCAACCCTTTAGAGCACAATAGAAAATATTCTTAATTTCCTTAATTATGAAGTAGTCAAAGAATATATGTTTAAAAGATTCGGGCACTCTACATACATTGCATAGATCAACCCCTTTATGCATAATTTTAAAATGAAACCTTTGGAGATGGAGCTACCTAAAACAATATTTTTGGGGCTCCATAATATTGTTATAATAACCAGAGATAATATCTTTCCAAGATTTATTAGAAAGAGAGACATATATACAATAATTGCAATGATTAAAGAGAAAATCAGAATTGCATAAAGATCTATAAATATTTGTAGGAGTAATATTCAGCATTTTAGTGTCATCAATCCAAGAGATATCATGCAACCAGTCATCCTTGGGGAGGATGTTCTTGAGGAGATTAAGGGTAGAGGATTCCCTCCTAAGAATGGAGTATGTCTTATATTGAGTGTTGGGAATGTCATATCCTCCGCAAAAATTAAACCATGTCTTGAGGTGACCATTGATAAGAATATCCTCAAAGCATCTAATGTCTTTTTTATTTCATTTTTTGCAGATCGTCATTGTAGGAGGGCCAGAGGTTTTTCCTTATAACGTAGTTTCCACCCAAATAGACCTATCCTTGATAATCTTATAGTTGATGGTTGCGTCATTTTTAATGAGCAAGGTTCTCACAAACTCCCAAGCCTTTCATATGCTTTTGAATACATTGGCCGAGCCCTCAGGAGAAATAGGGAAATTACCTTTTACAATATCACAAAAGGGGAGATCCTTATAGGATTTGGCACACTTAGGGACTGCATTGTTGAAATTATGAAGAATCAAGATCTTCCAAGGTTCATTACCTAGGATAACTTTATAGATCCATTTGAACACTAGGGCCATACCATGGATTTTAAGGTCTTTTAACCCCAAGTCACCACATTTATTTTCCATAGTACACCAACTCTATTTGACCAAGTGTTTCTTTTTATTACCTTTCCCATGAGACCATAAAAAATATTTAATATGTTTTTGTATGTCATTAATTTGATATCTATTGAAGAGCCAAGCAGAGGAGTAATAGATGTTGCAGGAGCATGAGATTTTTTGGCATAACTGAATCCTACCAGCCAGAGATAAATGATGCTTGTTCAACTTGTTGAGCTTACTAGACATCTTATTTTTTATCCAATCCCACATATCTTTTAAGAAGGGATTAATGGAAAAATGAATTGCAAGGTACCTCACGATTTTAGAGGGGCCTCCCTAACTGAGAACAAATTTGGAAAACCAAGGAGGAGGGTCCTTATTCCAACTTAACATGATTGATTTTGAAGAGGGTAGCTTAGCACTAGATTCTGAATAGAAAGTATTCATCTTTTTCATGAGGGATTTCATGTTGTTGTCACTCAAATTCACAAAAGGGGTTGTGTCATCGGTAAATTGCAAATTGATTAAATTTTCATTATTAGGGATAATAATGGCATTTACTCTTTGGGAGAGGTATGAGTCCCTAACAAGATAGTGTCAAGCATCCGATGCAATAACAAAGAGGGAGGGGGATCGTGGGAACCCCTACCTAATGGACCTTTCCAATTTGAAACTTGTTGTCAATATCTATTTAATTCAATGTGTGCCTCTGCATCTTTCATTAGAGTTTTCGCCCATCTCTAACAGTTTTTAGGGAAACCAAAAGCTTGTAGAGTCATGGTTAGGAAGGACCATCCAATTGTATCATGGGATTTTTTTCATATTCTAACCGAAACATTCATGTTTCTTTATTATCTTTGATGGCCCAATGCATGGCTTCCCAGCTAATAATGAAGTTCTCAAGTATGTATATGCCTTTGATAAAACCTATCTAAGTATTACTAACAAACTTGGGTAGGATAGCAATCAAACTATTTGCCAAGATTTAGCTAAAATCTTATATGGTACATTTAGTAGAGTTATGGGCCTCTATTTCTTTATTAAAGCTTTGTCACCATCTTTAGGCAACAACTTCATAATGCCTTTGTTAATATCTTTTCCCACAAACCCTGTATATTTGGCTTCCTTATAAATCTTCAGCACATCTTGACTAATTCATTCTATGTTTTCCTTATAAATTATGTTGGTCGGAGGCCATCATCCCTAGGTGACTTGTCATTCTGTAGAACTTTAATGGCATTTTGAATTTCCCTATGAAGATATCATTTTCCAAAGTAGAGAAGTCCTCACTAGAAATATTTCTAGGGATAATATTTTTACAAAATCCTCTATCTTATATACATTTGAGACTTTTGTCATCGACTATAAATAGATTATAGTACAAATTCAAAAACATTTCCTTAATCAATGTGTTTCTTAGAATTTCAAGGGACAAGGAACCCCTTATTGAAAATATATTATCAAGGGAAAGATAGCATATTTTCTATTAAAGGTATTCATCAATCTATTGACAATATATTTTCTATAAGGGGTTCCTTTTCCCTTGACATTCTAAGAAATGCATTGAATTCCCATCACAAATCAAACAAAGGTATATGTACCAACCTTGAAGATGTGAAAAATTTTTGGTAAATTATGATCTACCTCCTTTCTCTCAGAATTGGGGCCCGAAGAATCCACAGACTTCAATTTAGTTTGCACTGACATGGACCCCCCAAACAGAGATCCAAATTTACATAATTTCAAGGTCACGGCCACCAAATTGATGGAGAGGACAAGGAGATAAATATAAAAAAGCTGAATTGAGGATGATGGTGGATGTATTATCATATTGCTTGAGGTCCCTTCTCAAACCTTTTTCACAAGCAACTGGTTCTTCAGATATACTTCTTGATCCTCGAGCGGATACCAACAAAGAGTTGATTTCAAGATGCAAGAAGATAATCACTTTGGTCAAGTAACCAGGGGATGGATCCAAAGGATCAAAGATAAGAGACCCCCTTTTATTGAAGCCACAAAATGAGAAGATGTCACTCATGAGAAGACCTTCAATGAGCTCTAGGAGATTGTGAGCATTGACCCAAACACTGCTTAATTTAAAGATAATTCTTAAGAATTCAACAAAAGAGAATCAACAAAAGTTGTGTAGAGTTATTATTAATTGTTTATAAATAAAAACAATGTCTTGTTAATAATTAGTTACTTAATCAACATTGTTACAATATATTTGAAAAAACATGTGTGTTTTGTAATAGTTAGTCAATTATTATCATACATTGAAATAAAGAGTTTAGTCAATTATTATCACACATTGAAATAAAGAGTTATTTATATTTAGTCATTGAAATAAGGATATTTATTTATAATAAATGTTACAATAAATATAAAAAATGATTTATGTATGAGTCGTGTAACATTGAAGAAGGTATGACGTTCATTAGTTTTTTTCATGTAAGAAATAATACACAATGCATAAAAGATTGCATTCAATTAGAAAACAATTATTAATAAGTAAAATGAGACAATGTCCAAATCTAACAAAATAGATATTTGATTCTTTATATTGACAACATGATTGTTTTCTTAAGAAAAATAGAAAACAATATCATACTCATTAGCACTAAAACAACAACATTAATAAAATATTATCAAAAATTGAATTTAATCATAGATACAATATATAAAGGATTTGCAAACATTTATCAAAATATATTTTAAAAATACTCACTTAGTTAACCACTTATGCACCTATAGACTTGTTGGTGCCCAAAAATGCTGAATTGAATTTCCTTTGGACTTTCCAATCCAATGTTGGGAAATCCAATTATTTTTGGCCAACTAATGGGAATGATCGATTATGATCCTCTTCCCCTACACTTCTGGCTCTGCAGGACCAAGGTGGGTGAACCTTCACCTGAACATGATTTTTATAGCAGATA
>MU226467.1:430024-468012 GCA_018584345.1 Thuja plicata
CTACAAATAATATCATGAACATAGAATAACATGTGAACATCAAATCCAAAAAATAAGAACAAATCAACCATTTTCTTGAAATGAGAACTTACAATGATAAAATAACATTAAAAACACAAATAAAAAACATAATTTTCAATCATTGCAAAGAAAAAACATGCAAAAAAAGTGCAAACCTGTCTATTCCTTGCGTAAAACAACATAAAAATAGTTGTGGGACCTCAAAACAACTTTCAATGACTGTTTTAAGATAGTTGAAGCAAGCAAAGTTCCTAATTCCACATAACCCGATCGAGTTATGAGAACATAAAGGCTCAGTGTTCCTAATTACTCAGAACCCGATCAATTTATGAGAACATAACAACTCAATGCTCCTAATTACTCAGAAACTGATCAGGTTCTGAAAAACTAAGAACAAAGGAGGATTGAGAGAGAGAGAGAGAGAGAGAGAGAGAGAGAGAGAGTAATTTTTACTTCTTCATAACCCGATCAGGTTTTGAAGAAGTGAAAATTGTGCGTTTTATTCTCCAGAACCGATCGGGTTATGGAGGAGTTGAAAATGTACGTTTTGTTTTTCAAAACCTGAACATGTTATTTGAAATTTAGAAACCCGATCAGGTTATGGCTTGGGAAGATCTTTGGAAAATGACCCAAAGGATTGGAGGCTCATTTTCCGTCCATTTTTATTCTTTTAGACATTTTTCATCTTGTAAGATGAATTCTGGACTTTATCTTCATCAAGTTTGCAATTTGTCAACTGGGTAGCTCTATAATTTTCATCATAATCTTATACGTCTTCTTAGCTTTCTAACCATATAAATTTTTCTATTTTTGGACAACATTAGCATAGTAAACTTTAATTTTCTTTACCAGTGTCTTGATTGTCCTCACAGACATATGTCTACCATTTTTTTAATAAATTTTGATATACTTAATAAAATTACAAATAAATTACATATTATTGTTCTACACTTGATTCTATACACTTTTATAAAAAAAAATTTCATTTTTTATTATTTTGATGCAAGTTATGCTCAGCACACGAACAGGTACCAAATTTTCAGGATGCGATCACTTCAAAAAATCACAGGAAAAAAAATACTAATCATAAAATTACAAAAAAATACAAAACTTCTAGATCTCACTCTTACCTATCCTCCTACCAAAGGGATTTAAAAAATACTGAATATAACTATATCTTTTGTACCACGCACGAAAATAGCTATGTTATATTTTTCCAAAAAAATTAGGAACATGTTTTCGTGCGCGCGAGGTTTGACCCTCTTAGTCTTATCAATTTTTTAAAAATTGTGTTTTAGAAACTAGATTCAGAGTACAACAATTTTTATTTTTTACACATCTTATTTTGAGTGCATGACCCTCAAACTCCTGTTCCAAGTTTAGGTTTACCTGATTTTAGAAAAAATGTGTCCACTTATACCCCCATTTTTAGTCCACAACTTGGTGCACATACTCGTATATCTAATCTCTTTTATGTGCAGGTTCCAAGGAAATCATTTTTAAAAAGTTGCAAGCTTCAAAATTTAAATATATTTGTCTGTTATTGAAGTTTTTATTTTGTTTTTTCATTTCTGTAGGCAGCTCCCGACGTAGACTTGTTCATTTCGTTGTTTATCCTATCTCCTCCATTTTACCTTGTGAAACCTTTATTATTACTTATTATTGTTGATCCCAATGCAACATCTCTTCTCCCTACTCTTCGTTGCTCATCCCCTTCTCCCACGCAAGGCAGCCCTCTCAGCGCAGCTCCTTAGCTGCTTTCTCCTCTCCCTCCAACTGCATTCCCTGCCCCACGTGCGATGCTCTCTCCTTGCAGCCCCTTCCCAACCTGCGTGAGGATAGAAGGGGAGGAAGGTCGTATTAAGCCTTCTCCTTCTCCAGCGTAGCAAGTGTTTGCATCTCTCCAGCGTAGCTGGTTTTCACAACTCTCTTGTTGTTATCTTTGTCTCTCCTCTGCTAAAACGTTTCGCTCCCCGCCCCCTCTCTATTTAATTTTTTCCTTGCGCAAGCCACCTGCCTTTTGTGTTTGGGTTTGGTAGTGTATCCTCCTTTGCTCTGCAACTTTATCAATCTTTTCTTTTTTTATCTTGTTGTAAATTATCTTTATCATGTAAGTTGGTAGTCTAATTATGTTTTCAATCATCATTTTAACCTTTCTTTCATTGCAGGTGTCATATATTGCTTGTGCATGTAAATCATTCTATTCTTAGTATTCATTTTGTTTGTTTCTTTTTTTTTTCTTAAATATTGGAGGTTATCATATTTGTTTAACATTTTAATTCTCCAAGTTATTTTTTAACAATATTAGAGCTTAATCTTTAAAATTAATTTTTTTTTTAATCAAAAAAGTTTAAACGCTTATACAAATTTCTTCACTTAATATTTCTTAATTTTGTTTCAACCCATTATTCATTTTAATAATATAAACATTATTCAATAGTTAATTCATTATTTATTTGCAATACAAATGTGTTTCATCAGTTTAACAAAATGTTAACATTTTTTTATTTTTTAAAAAATTATGCAATATTCTATTTATTATTTGCGTTTAATTACATTTTTAGATTCATTTTCCCTTATACTTCATCGTATTGTAGCTTATCTTGAGCAACTACGTCGTCATTAATTCCAGAAATCAAATTAAATAATTACAATTATCATGTGTGGAAGATGACATAACATTTATTTTTCATTTTAGACACATTCTTAATGTTGCGACTGGTGTGGCTTCTATTTCCGCAACTACTGCTTCTAAGGCAGACATTGATGCTTGGATTACTAAAAATGACGAGGCTTTAGGCCTAATCGGCATTTCACTAAGCCCAGAATTGTATGTTTTAATTGCTCATTGTACTGACGCTCATGCAGCTTGGGATATTCTTAAAAACACCTGCGACAGTGCCAATGAATCTCGAAAGTTTCAACTCCAAGATCACTTGGAGGATCTCAGGTATACGAATTTCAAAATATAGATGATTTGTTACTTCAATTTGATTCTTTTCGAAGACAATTAACTAGTTTAGGACTAGGGTGATCCCACAATAGTGGGTTACACTTTTTTGCCTAAACGGACATTGAACTCTACATTTTGAAAAAAAAATTCAGATTCGGATGCATATTGTCGTTAAACCGTTTGAAATCAGAAGATGAAGTAAACTAGAGTCTTTTAGGATTTTCTGTCTAGATTCTAAATATTTTTTTTTCTTTTTTTTTTAAATTGATTTGAATGGTTGTTTTTATCCACTAAAACTGCTATGTTGTTGAAAACGTCATTTTCAAAAAGTTACATTGACTTCATAGAGCATAACTTTTTTTCTTAAATAGATATCAATGCACTTCTTTCGAATTTGGTTTTGTAACATCCATACGGAGGGCATGTCATTGGTTTGACGACATTATCATAATTATTGCATATTTTATGAACGTTTGAAGTAGAGTAAACCGTAATTTTGACATACCTTGACTGCATAGCTTATAACTTGTGTATTTATCAAAAATTTTATTTTTATTTTTTTTATAAAAAGCAGACTCGAAGCCAAAGGGCACTATTATTTTTCAAAAAAAAAATTATTTTCTACTATTTTTCATTGATCCTCAAACTTGGAGGTTTATATTTGATTAAAAAC
Organism: Thuja plicata; assembly: GCA_018584345.1. Classification (NCBI taxonomy): domain Eukaryota; kingdom Viridiplantae; phylum Streptophyta; class Pinopsida; order Cupressales; family Cupressaceae; genus Thuja; species Thuja plicata. The sequence goes on from MU226467.1 coordinate 433,672, forward strand.
CTACATTCGATGCACGTCAAAAAACATATACCTAATTAATTCAAAAATTGTCAAATCTATATTCGTTAGAAAGCTCGTTCAGAGTACTTGTGTGATGCAAAAGGATGTCTCCCTATTCTTCTATTTGAGCCCCGTGATTGAGCCCCAAAGCCATGAAAACTGCAGATTTATGTTAGCCTCTGCAAATGGCCTCTAATCAGAGGGTTTCGATAGAGAGTAGTTTCGATCGAAACTACTTTCTATCAAAATTAATTGAGTGAAATTGTCATATTCAAGGACTTTCGATAGAAAGTACTTTCTAAATCCGTCTTCTTTGCAAATTTTAGGAGGAATTTCTTCCTCCGAAAAAGTGTAACCCACTATTGTGGGTACACCCAGTAACGTTATCTGATATTCGGTTAATTCATATCATTTAATAAAAATGTTTTCCTAGACAATTTCAGCAATTCATTACTAATATTCATTCTCAATTAGCTCTTCCTTTGTTAGCAGCTCAATTAACTTATGTTATATTTTAAACTCTTTTACGTCAAGAAGAGGCTAAGTTAATTCAATTTGGCACACTTAAAGTTAATGAACATGCTTTCATGTCTAGATCGCATAACCATAATCATAATTCTAATAACAACTATAGATCAAATAATAATAATCATTCTAAAAATCATAATTCTCGGCATAACAATAGTCATAATCATAATCGTTCTAATGGTTATCATAATAATAGACCCCATTACATACTTATTGTGGGAAAGATGGTCATGTGATTAACAATTGTTTTAAGAAACAAAATCATCAGCATAATCAAACTAATCAAAAGACTCATAATCATACCTCTCGTCAAGCTTTTGTTGTTCATTATGGGATGTCTAATTCTCACTATGATAATTCTACTATTTGGGATGAACCATATGATGATGGCTATTCTTGGAATAACCCCCTAGATTACTATCTTCCTACTCAAACAACTTTCATTCAAAGTGATGCTATGTTCTCTCCTTATGATGCATTCCAATTTGATGACTCATGCTCTCATTTTGATGATATTTTTGAACAAGAAGAGGAAATTATTTCTTTCTTAATGTTACTTTCCCTTCTTTTGACTCTCCTAGTAGAGATATGTGTATTGTTCACAATGAAATTCAAGATTTATCTGATTATAGTACTAATCCTATGATTGTTGTGGAGGATAATGATAATACTGATGATGCTTGTACTAGCTCTCCTCTTGATTCTTCATATTATGATGAATACATTACAGATTTTTTTTATGCAACTGAAGATTGCATTTCTGTTTCTATGACTGATGATTCGCAATATGATTTTACTTCCAAAGTGTTACTGATTCAGCACTAGGAGATCCCAATTATGGGAGCTCTACTAGTGGTTATTGCCTTATTGTAGGCTCGGGTGTTGATCAATCTTCATCTCTATTTTCTACTGGAAATGAATATGCAGAATGTACAAAGGCATCTCAATAATCTCAATGGTCACTTGAAGATTTGGGCCCCCCTCAACAAGCAACTACACATTTGTATTGTCAAAGTGCTATCCACTTAGCAATAATTCTTATGCATCATTCAAGCTTCATAGTACAAGTTGAAGAAATGCATGATGATCAAGTTGTTGACATTCTAATGAAGACTCTTTCAAAAGAAACATATCAAAATCATTGTAAACATTTGGGTTTGATACCTATTGATCTAATCTCCCCAAGTAAAGATTAAAGGGGGATGTTAGAAATTAATCTTTCCTTGGTGAACTATGTATTTAAAGGATAAACCAAGGACATCTCACATTTTTGTATTTCATTTAATAAGGAAATTAAATATTTCTCATTAAGAGGATTCTCACACATGGCGCACGCTTAATGTGAATGTGGCACTCATAGGACATAGAAGTTACATGCAAACTCCTTCACTCATCTCTACTTAAAAGATGTTTCTTACACACTTCAAATGAGAATTCTCTCTTCTTCTCTTATTCTCATTCTTCCTCTCACAATGTTGTAATGAACTTGCTCAAGCTCTCTCTCTCTTTTTCTAGGTTTCTTGTCTCATTCATATTATATGCACAATGGGTTTTTCTTAGTTTTCCCTTTTCAAAAACTTTGTCTCTTATGTTGAGCTTGGAGCTTCTCATTGTTTTTGGTGATAGTTATTGATTCAACATTCTTTCTTTGGTTTATGGTAATACATTTCCTTCCTACACTCTCTTAGATTCTTTCCTTGATAATCTTTTCATTTTTTGTATTTCCTAACAATATTAAATTTTATATATAGGATAGAATTATTTCATATAAAATGTTGTGTCTAATATTGTCAATACAAGAAAAATGTATGTAATGGTATTAAATTTTATATATAGAATTATCTATTAAAATATTATCAAAATAGTGTTCATATTATTTTGCCCTATTCATATGTAAGAATAATTAAGATATGGTATAATACTCTTATATGTATTCCAGTTTATATATAAAAATAATACTACTCTTGGTGACCATTAAATTAAACGATTAACATTAGAATTTATGTTTACACAATTGCACTGCTTGTTACCAGACCAAATCTATATGTTAACTGAAACACTAACCATATAAAATTATAATTAGAATACTTTGTGTTCAAGTCGGTTAGTTACAATTACGATAGTTTGTGTTCAAGTCACATAGAAATGGAACATAACATAATAGGACGAAATCATTTGGTGCAATGAAATTTAATTTTCTATTTTTCAAGTTTTTCAAGAAACATAGAAGTCAAATCTAAATGGAACTGAAACAATGGCCATATAAAAAAAAAAATTCAAGCAAAAGTGGGAGTACCACTAATATATTTATAATAATAAAACTAGTTCAAGAGCTCAGTCGAGAAAGAGCCAGTAAGAAAACCCGACTTCATTACTCAATACAATAATATTAAGAAGATAGATACCTAACTATTACATATTTAATCTTAATCAAATATCTCCTAGCTCGAATCCACAATAATTGCTCAACAGCTTATACCAATTTCACATTTACATTGTGGATATTGCAAAATTTATCCCTCAAAATACATTTGACCTTCGCATCCATTAAATTTCTCTCATTGGGTCGGGTGATTAGAATTTTGCAAGTTGAATGTTTAGTCCTCATGCCACCAAAGTACAGACCAAATACCGATGAAAGAGATCCCACCAAAATCCGTTATACATATGCGAATTTCAAACATTGTCGTGCAGGTGGAACCCTAATTGCAGAGGAGCCATTAGCAATCACAAGGATACCAAAAACTTTGTGCTTTGTAGACCTTCATGCCATTGCATACAAAATTTATGCCAAAAGCCAATCCAAAAATGTTGCCGACCCTTTAATTACTCCTCCATAGGGTCGAAATCACAGGGAGAAAGATCTGATTGAGTGCGCGGTGACCATCCCCATCCTTCTTCATTGTGATTTTGCAGGCCATCCCAACCCGAAGCTTGGTTGTGTTGCTAAGAACCAACCCATCCTTCCATATTCTGAACTTGAACACCAGTCCGTTCCGAAGCTTGAGTGCTCTGCGGCCATAATTCCTGTGGGTGTTCAACCGTGGGTTGGGGCCAACAACTTTCGCATCCCAAGTTTGGAGAAGAAAATGTTGAACGGTCAAGTGGAAGCTATGCAGAATTGGACCTATCGAGCAGCAGAAGCAACGCTTCCACTTTTTTGCAAATCTGATCTTCCGAAGCCATACCCAATGTGCGGCCCACTACTTGCAAAGCATCCTTAATTTGGTAGCTGCTCAATTCTTCCAACAACCTTTTTATTGTATCATATGTGACCATGGCAGCATGATTTGTTAACAGTGAGTGCCTTGTGAATAGACCTCCGATCAGAGCTTGCCCATTCCATAAATCGTACTTTTGCATGGCTCTCTGTAATTTATTTAATGGCCATATAAAATTATAATTGAGATACTTTGTACTCAAGACAGTTAAACTTTCTTAGTTAAAATGTCAGTTAAATTCTCTTAGTTAAAATGTCTGTGTAATCATATCCAAAAAAAATCAAAGTTCAACTAAGAATCAGAAAATTAAAAACCAGATCTAAATGGAACTGAACATTAGCCATGTAAAATTATGATCGGGATGCTTTGTATTGACTTCAACTAAACTCTCTTTTCAATTTAAAAATTTTCATACTATCGAATCAAAAAAACTTTCAATTCAACTAAAATTACAAACCGGACCTAAATAGAACTGAAACGGTAGCCATTTAAAATTATGATTGGGATGCTTTGTATACAGTCAAATCCAAAAACTTTCAAATCCAACTAAAATTACAAATCAAATCTACAAGGAACTGAAACAGTAGCCTTGTAAAATTATGATTAGGATGCTTTGTATTCAAGTCAGCTAAATCTCTTTTAATTTATAATGTTCATACAGTCAAATTCAAAAAATCCAAAACCTTCCAAATTCAACTTTCTTTTTATTTAAAATTTTATTGGCATGCCTCTGTATCAAGCCTTCTTTAATTTCTGACCGTTCTCAGGTATCATCAGCACCTCTTCTCATATGATAACGTCAAAATATGACCATTCATAACAGTTACACCATTGAAATGCTTTGTTTCTGAACAATACTTGCAATATCAGTCATATTCATCTATATCTTCATATTCATCTATTTCTTCAGCTACGTGATTGCAAAAGAAATCATTCTTTGATTTCTATAAGTCTCTTTTACATAACAGCCATGATATTTTCTGTGTAACAGTAATACACGTGTGAGAAATTTTAGACTTATTTGCAACTCGTTATTAAACGCCATCAAAGTACGGACTATTGTTCGTTGGAAACATGTCAACTAGTGCAATTATTGCACAAGCTTCTCAAAACAAATTACAATGACAAAAGCATCTATTCTTAACATCTTTGAGATACAATAAAATTTGTATAAATGAATATGCTACAAATAGCTTTGCAATATGGGCAGTGGCACTATCAGCTTTTGACAACCTGAAGTACACAGGCCATGAAACATTTACAGCCACTGAAAAACCCGAAGCAAAATAGCTTGAACCCTCAAATTTTACTACAATACACTAAGCTCTGGCTATGAAGCTAATTTAGCAAGATTGCTCATGTCTAAGATTTTGATATCAAGTGTGTCATCAATTTTAACAATTCCATCTGCCCCATCTATGCCTATAAGCTTGCCAGTTCCGCCGCGATATTCTCCACTGACAATCTTTATCTTATCTGACTTCTTGGGTAAGATAATCTCAATTTCAGAAGTTGTGGCTGTAACAATTTCACCATTGCCAGAGGGTCCCAATGACACCTTGCATGTTCCATCCTACAGAAGTCAAGATAAATAACATCACATTTCACCTTTCCACAATGAATCATCTTAGTCATTTAAAATATTAGATTCAAGCAAACAGACGCTACATTCAAGAAAATGATAGCAGGATTGTTACCAATAGAATGTCTTTAACAACTGCAATTTGTGGATCTTCTCCAGATCTTCTTAAAGTAACCAATATGTCTGGAATTAACCCACCCTCATGTCCACCGCCTTCATAAAGACAACAAAGAGGAAAACAAAGCACGTTTAAGTACATGAATAGGCTAAAGTGCCAAGAAACCGTACCAACTTAAAAAGGAAATCAAGAAAGACTAGAATAAAACCTATAGTTGGAGACATAACATCCAATCCAACGTTTCCGGGAGTCATTGGTTGTCCACCAGGGGTGCCAGGCAAATATGACGGACCGCTAGGAGTACTCGGAGTAGAAGGTAAGTATGGACTAGGTGCATTTCCTGCTACAACGTATAGACAGTATTAGGCATAGAAACATTTAACATAAATCAACACGAAAAACATGTTTTTTCCTAAAATCAACTCACCATAGCTGGGGCTATCACGAGGTGTGCCCGCTTCACTATAATTACCACCAGGAGTATTAGCCCACCCAGAGCCAGGTGTAGGAGCTTCATAAGGCCTCGACGAAGGAGTCCCAGGCTGCAAGCCAAAACAACCATCCTTCGTAAAACTTGTAAGTGAACCTCAACCACATGTTCTTTTCAAGAAAACAAACATGTGCTTGTCCAGAAAATGAATACGTGTTGGATGGAAAATAAAACCTGATATTGAGGGGTCCCAGCTCCCCAAGATGCTGGATTTCCCTCCTCCCAATTATCCCTGGACAACCATACGCAGACAACAATTTTTAGACCATTTTACCCAATATCTTGTTCTACATACATGAAATCATTCAAAAAAAGAATTTCCTAAGAGGTTATTTAATGGTCTTATCTAACTGTAGCCCACAAAGAAAGCATTAAAACGCCTATTACCACACTCTTACAACTAAACTCTGTCAAAAGAAATATTCCACACCAATATTATTAAATTATCTTATCTAGGCAATAAGAAACTAAAAATAGGTGTGAGACATGTGCCTAAAAGCACTACTACACAGATTACTATTGTTTAGTTCTTATTTGTAAACATTAGCATATAATTCAATAGAAAGTGCTAATAAAGATGGACCAGTAAACATTGGATTCTCAAGTCCCTGAATTTCAGTTAGAATGAACAAAATTTTCCTAGATTTTCCAGACTACATCTGAGGGCACAATGTCAATTTTTGAGCAATGGTGCATCATTAATGGTTTACCATATCTCATTAGAGAACTTTCACTGTCTCTAAACAAGAATTCTCTAAATGGCATTTTCTAGCATTTGTCTGGCAACAAACCAAAAAAAAAGAGCCCAAACCACGTGCCTGTGACTTAATCTACAGCAATATAGAATAGTTAGTTGAATTTTGCATTAGTAAAATATTCCATGTTGGTAAAGTAGTGATCACCTGTCAGCTACACTGTTCACAATTCCATCTTCATTTAACGAATACTAGTAGAGATGAGTAAAATTTCAATTATCTTGTACAGAGTTTTACTGATTTTTTTTGGCTTTCCATTTTTAATCCTTGTATCTATCTGATCAAAAAAAAACTCAAACACTTGTTGGAAGCAGTTGTAGCGGAGTAGGAACAACAATATTGTACAAATTGCTACTAGTAATGTTGCAAATGGTGGCTGCCAATGAACTTAGCAAGACAAAGCTATTAAAGAAAAAAAAAGGAAAAGAACGTGACAATAACGAAGACATCCATCTTTCATTCTGGAGATCACATGTTTTCAAGAAAGGGTTGTGCACCTCAACCAATATAAGTGTAATGTCGTAAATTTGTACCCTGGTGTAGTTTACCATTACGCAATGTCCATACCTTAGCTTAAAACACAAAATTCCACGTCACCCTTTCATCTTGCCTTGTCTGAAATCTAGGCCACGTGGCCTAGACAGCCCAGATGCATGTGCGCCGCAGATACATCCACCTGGCGCGCACTTGTCCCGTGAATTTGCAGATGTGCAGGGTGTCATTGAGGCATTACAAACTACCACCCATGCAGTCTAACGCCCGATTCCACCACCCACCAATGCCATTATATTGCCATTTTCAAGCTTCATCTGGTCTTCTTCACAATTTGGGCACACTTCTGGGTCATTCTCTTAGCTTTTCTCACCATTTTTCATACACAGGTTATCTATTGCATTTTTGAGCTTCATATTGCAGTGAGACAGCTTGTTCATGATTTCTTGTTCTTCCTTGCCTTCACTTCATCCAGCTTTGGCTTCGTAGTGGTGAAGGGGAGTCTCTCATTTGATCCTTCTTCATGTTTAATAGCATATCACATTACCTTTATCATATTCTTGTTATTTTGCTATTCCATATCATTGTCTATTATTGCTTTTGGTTATCTATCACCAATTGTCCATCTAGCTGGTCCATGGAGGTGGAAACACCAAAACGGGGGTTTGACTGTAGCAAGCTCCTACACAGCCTACAACAATTTTCATTGTCTTAGTGTGTGCAGGATTATTGGAGAAAGGAACGAGGCTGTTGGCTGGCTTCATTGGTATCATTTTGATCTTCTTTAGATTGTGAGTCATTTATATCGCCCTTGTCATTTCACTATATTTCTATTCAACTAGTTTACCTGTTTTCTGTATTTTCGTACTTCATTTTCCATATTCTAGTTAGTATTATCCCAGCATATGACAAACACGCGCCACGCTGATGTCTGTGACCCACGCTGGTGTCTAGGGCAGTGAACTCGTAGATTTTGGTGTTCGGTCTCTGTTATCTGCACTTTCATTTTCTATAGTCAAAATATTATTATGCATTGGTAACACAAAGTTAAATTAAGTTTCCAAAATTTCATATCTTAGTTGTTTTAAGTCTTTTATCACTTAGTTTGTCTTGATCCCCCAGCTCACCAAAGCACTAGTTAAAGTGAGGTGGCGCAAGGGACAGTTCATCCATTGAGACTTTAATTGGTCTTGAGGTCAGTGAATTTTTCCTTCTCCACAATAAGATAAATGGAGAAACAATCCCTTTTATATACATGTAGATATATGTATATGTATACATATGTAACATGTCAAACACACAAATATTTATAATACGAAGTCCTCAGTAAGATATAAAGAAATTTATAGATGGTAAGAAACTTATTCTGTGGCCATCTATAACTAGATTTTCGCCAATAACAAATTCTTGTGTCTTATAAATTTATAATAGATCAATTCAGAAAAAAACATCTCTAATAAATGGACTGCCCCAAAGTCCAGGTTCAACGATGGCATATGTAAATAAACCTCATATTTCTTGAGTCTTTTCAGAACGACCCAGAAGGTCATCCAAGTTTCAGAGGCAATACCAAAGCTACTTGCAATTATGAATGATATGAATTCCACCACTTGTTATACATACAGGGCAACATGAGGCCATTCAAGAGGCATACAGGAACAAGGAAGATCCAAATGCAAGCAGCATGGAAAACATTGATGAAAATAGGTAATCAAGTCTATGGTCCTTTGAATCAGTATCAGAACACTTCAATACAAAATGCATGCTTGTTTGGCATCTCCCTTAATATCTTTTAAATTTAATGCTTTGTTATTTCCCAAGGCTAACATTTTTTGACACACATCTGGATACAAACCCAATGCCACAGTTCTTCTGTGTTCTTACTCATTTTCAGTAATAAATTGCTGAAAATGAGTAACCAACTGTATAGTCCCTTGAATCATGATTGGAACACTTCAGTACAAACTGCAAGATTGTTACCCATCTCCCTTAACATCTTCACATTTAATGCATTAAAATTTCATGTAACGTATATCTGGATACAACTGTATTTCTTATTCTTTTTCACTAAATGTCTACCTTATTGACCCCTCTTCATCATTATTTTGATCAATGTTACACAAGGACATGCCCCCTATGGATTTCCAGTCATTCCCATCCCCGGGACATTTTGACAACATAGATGCAGCTAGGAAACATTTGCTGTGGCCACCTCCAAATAATAGGGGAAATTCCAGAAATGTAGGAAAATTGGCAGGGAAAGGTTGACCATCACATCCCCTACCACCCAACAAGAATGGCATATTGAATTCAGGTAGAATTGACAAAGATACTTTTGAAAATGCCTCTACATGTTCTTCCAATGTCGTCAAGAGTATCTTTTTGGAAGCTACATACCTTGATGCCAGATTGGCAACTGGAGATATAGCAATATCACCTGTAGCATACTGATTGATGTAGCAATTTTGTTTGAAGCTTAATTTTGAATCCAACTTCAGATCTGTTCTAACAATGATATTAGTTTGCTCCTATTCAACTATTGAACTGGATTTATTCATGTCTATCTGGGCAACTGTTATTGCATTAACATTCAGTTTTCTTGGTTGTGGTATGTGTGTAGAACTACTATTAACTGTATCTGTCCAGATTCCCTGCCGTTCTTGATGTTCAAATTTGTATCTTCATATAAAACTGCACTTGCGTGAACATTAAGCATGGGAAGGCTAGGGATGTGATTTGCAGGACAACCGCCAGAATTGAGAAGCTGACTCTTTGTAGGATTTTCAATGAGATGTTGAATTCAATTTGCAAGGAAAAGAATGAAAGAACGACTAAAAATGAAAACCTGTTTTAATAAGGCAATGTGCCAATCAAAGTCTTTCTATTTATATAGAAATAACTACACAAGATTTAGTAATCCAATGAGACAAATAGACACATATTAAGCGATGAAAGGCAAAGACATGCCCAGTCGTTTATTAAAGAAGATTGGAGGTTGCCTGATATGATCAACAAGCCCTAAATGCACACATCAAGGCTACAAATGCGAACAGAAAGAAAAGGAAAACTCATAGGCAAAACTGATACAAACACGCTGAACAGAGAATTATATTCATAAAAATGTGAGACAACGGCAAGCAAATACAAGAGGTTGCTTACACAGTATATATGCCACAATAGATCTGAACAATAAGATAAACTACATGCTCAAAAGTCTGAATCTGCAAGCTATGGATGCAAAAATGGCAGAGCTTTGTTAGTCAAGTCTCCCAACTTTAGATCATAAAAGATGGAAGAAAAGAGGGAGAATCAAAGAACCTAGGAAAAATAAATGCCAATGGAAAGAAATGCTCCACCAATCCTACATGGAGAAACACATGTCCATCATCTTGCTAGCATTGCCAAAAGGAGTGAAATTAATCCATGACTGCGGAAATTAGAACTGTTTGATGAAGCAGACAGAATAGGAATAAATGCCAGAAGTTTCTCATTGAACAGCTCATAACTACATTTTTCTGTATGCAATTCTTTGAGCTGTCCTGCATTTTAAAACCCTATCCTTTCTGTATGATGACCAGTGACCACCATTTTCCTACTTACATTTTTCATCATGGCTTCTAATGTATTATTTAGGTCAAATAATGTTGGAGCCTCTTTTATTTAACACGAGATGAAATTTACTTTGAATATTAGTGCCTAATGAGAACTTGCCTTTGATTTCAGAATGTGACTTTATCTTACCCTCAAGCCCCTTTGTTAAAATGAAAATCGTTTTACTACATCACAAAATTTTATATTCACTCTTGGCATTTCTGTTTTAAGTTGCTAAAAATATTTTACAGACGTAATAATGAAAACGTAAGGGCGGGGAATTTAATTTTACGATTCCTGAAGAAACTTTTTTGGGTCTTGCTTGTTGCTTTAAAAGTGAGTTAAGTGTCTGCTCCCTTAAGTTTCCAACTGACACATCTTCCAGTTTAAAAATGGTATTCTGACCTTGACCTTGTTTAGTCAATAGACATCTTGAAGGCAGTGAAGTGTAGTTGGTACTGTAAAACTTGCCTTTGCTGTGTTTTCTATTTCAAGCTCTGACTCAGTGAGTACATGCTCCTGTAACTAAAATTAATAGAATTAGCATAAGCATAAGCATTTAATGTAAATATGTGAGACTGATCTATGTTGAGAAATAGGAAGTAAATCTTAATTGATTTAAATGATTCCATCAATTTTAAGAGATAAGTCCCTCCAATTGACCCAACATTTGGTGGAAAAACTTGACTTGGGGGCACATCTAGCCATATTAGGCACGTCAGCAATAATTGTTACAGGTATGACAAGTTTAGAGCACTTTCAGACTAATGTAATCACACCCATGCAACTATGAGAGCAAGAGATTTAAAAAGTGATGTCAATGGGACTATATAAAAGAAAGGCATAATATCAAACCAAGATACAAGGGAAATGACACATGGTATGAGACAAGCAACAGATCAATGAAATGCATACCTCATAGGAGTCATTGTTGCAAGAGGATTCCATGCACGATCCCGCATAGGAGTTCTCATGCCATCATGAATAGGGGTTGCTGCAAAAAACCAAGTTAAGATTTTGTCATCAGAAGTCGTAATTTTCCATATCTGCTGGGAATAAGATCTTCGGTGTAGTAAAAACTACCAACACCCTCGCATGCCAAATGCCAGTGCCAGTTTTAATCTGCCTGCTCATCAGATCTTATAAAATAACACCATTTCAAAAAATCAAATACATTATTTCATTTGTTTTGCAGTGGTAGATGTTCTACACATTGAAACCAGTGGTGTTTCTAACTGTACATTAAAATAGGATGCTTACCCGATGGATCACCCCTAATGGGAGTCATGTAGGGATGCATTGGAGTTCTTGAAGGATGCATTGGTGTCTCACTTCCAGCTCCATATCGAGGTGAATCTCTGTTGAAAGTAAACCAAAAACATGAATTTAGATGTTCCAATCAAATACAATCATTACACTTGCGAAAGAGGTGCTTGAAAGTGAAATGCAGACAGACATACCTTGCAGGAGTTCCTGTTGCGGCTGTATCAGATAGATGATCACGATTGACTGCAAAACACCAGGTCTGTCACTGATTGCGAAACAATGGAAATTTTTAGCATGACAACTCCTCAAAATTGATGTTATCAGCACATACCAGTAACAATTTTCATTTGAGATTCTAGCTCAATCCTCACAGATTGACCATGTACATCTACAACACGTCCACGATACCCCTTAAAAGGGCCCAAGCGGATTTTCACAGTTCTCCCAATCAGGATATCCTCATGCCTCCTTCCACCCCTGTGTCGTCCTCCTCCTGCAGATTTGGTAAATTGACAGTATATAAGTTACAGTAAATCATCCATGTGACACCAGTGCATCCTCCAGATTAATGTTGAATATATGAGGTACCTACCATCATATTGGGGATTGCCCCCACGAGGTGGCCTCCTTGGAGACGGCATTAATCCTGATGGTGGCCTTAGTGCTCCAAATCTTGAAGTTAGTGAGCCATTTTTCTGCAAAGGCAGATACATCCAAATGTTTTATCATTTATATCATATTAACAATTCAACTCAAGAAATGGTCACAGAAGAAAAAAAAAGATTAATGCATTCAAAAAGCAGTATACTTACATCTCGTTCATTTCCTCCTCGTGATCCACCAACAGCAACACATGACTGAGCCCGTGCACAGATGTAGCCACCATTCTCAAGGTGATGACGGTCATGAATGAAAACAACACCTCTATTCATGTGCTCAATAGATCCCTGTTTGCCCTGATACAAAAATGATATAGAATATTATTTTAATGTTGATATAACCAACATATCTCTTAATGTCATGCAGTGAAGCTCCAAATGAACCATATAACAAATCAGTATAGAACACAAATATCTCACCTTGAATGGGCCTTCAAGAATTCTAATGACATCTTTCAGAGAGACAGTATTCATGTATTGATCTTGTGCTTTGAAATTTCTGTCAAAAAGTTTCTTTCGAATATCTCTCAACTTAACAGTGACAAGTTCTGATCTCTCCGGAACACCCTTCAAAATCTATCAAATAACAAATGTTGAATATAAAATCATAAAAGCCTTTCAACATTGTAATTTGTAAAGGAACATGTATAACAAAAAATTTAATTCTATCATTCATAAATTCAACCAGTTCCATGGTACCTGAAACCCATCACTCTCCACACGTACAATTACACCAAAACTTGTGTGACTGCAGGAAACCAATAAATTAATTTATAAATAATAAATGAACTGAAAAAAAAAATCAAAAAACGTTTACATATATATTTCTACTTCAACTCACTCAAGTTGCACAAGATCATGTAGTTCATAGTCTCCTAGTTTAGTAACCCCTGAAGTTATTTCAGAGCTTTCAACAACATTATCAGCAAATACACGAATCTGTAGGCAAAAGCATAAAATTGTTTGTATTATTTAGACATCATAACAGAAACAAATAACATCACTCAGACAAAATTTTATCATACAGCTGTAGTTCTAACGGATCTGTTATACATAATGATAAAATTATAGGAATATCAAGGCAAGAGCATTGCCTATAGCTTAGATCTTTAACCCAACAAAAAACTGATACACTAGATACCTTCCAAATGCTCATTCAATGACAAGAAACACATTTGCATCACTGCAATTCATATCAAACATAAAACCAACTCACATCTTCTTTGGTTGTATCAGATACGAGCACAAGAACATGACTTTCCACTTTAACAACCATGCCAGTAGCACCCTGATGGTTGCCACTCACAACCTTCACATGATCACCAGCTTTGAAGAATTTGCAGAGCTCATTCTCCTTGAAGGTCAAAGTTCCCTGTACAGGAAAGCAGTATTAACCACTGCATACGTTTCAACCCCATGAGCTGAATAAAATAATAAATTTCATAGCATGAGAGAAAAGAATCAAGTTGAATTAATAATACCTGTATGCCCTTCTCTTTAGGTTTGACATGGATATTATCCTCTTCTACTTTCTCCACCCATCCCATTAAGTTTTTTAGGTCTCCTCGAACAACCACAACTGCATCACCCTTCATGAAATGACCTTTCTTTCGATTGGCCAATAATGTTGACAAGCCAGCTACATCGCCACTTGCATCATCTCCGGGCTTTTGAAATTTTTGAAGCTCGTCGAATGATGGTTGAATATTTTGGGAACTTATAGATTTCATAGATACAGTTTTGTAGACATATCCGTCTTTGAACATCATGCCCTCAATTGTCTCAAATACCTCTCCAGTAACTGAATCCCGTTTTCGTTCAACAGGAATGCGCATATCTCTGAGAAAAATATGGAAAGTCCATTGAATAATACTTGTCAATCCTCTACAACTTATAATTCTCCAGGAAAAAAGTAATTTTTCAATAACAGCATAAGTAAAATAAATTACTTGACTTCACGCATATTAATGAAGCGAGGTGGAGGAACAAAAGCCTTCTTCTTCCCTACATCCTTTCCCTCCTGCATACAAGGTACAGACTTGTGAAGTGTAAGTCAATGTTTAAAAGAGCAATTTCATCTTTGAAGGTATGAGGTCTTTCTGTTATGCCTTAAACAATAGGACATCCACACTTTACCAATTTATTTGCCATGGCTTGCAAATCTATCCTAGGAACCAGCTTCACTGTTACTCTTTGTCTCACATTATCCACATCCATGACCTGAGTAATTGTGAACATTAAGCTGACATATCAAAGAATATAAAATGAACAGTATCATATAAAGAAGGACCCAAAACATGTGCTCACCTTTGCAAGATCACCTTTGTAGGTTCCAATTTTCACCCGCACCCATGTATCCTTGGAAAGATCAACTGATTTACTTTCTACTGAAAGTACATCTGTCATTTCCTTGATGGGGACAAGCTTAATCTTCTGAGAATAAATATTACGAAGCCCCTTACATGCCTGCGAGGACCATGGATTCAGATTCCTACAAAATACTATGAAAACAAACTAACAAAGAACACGTGCAATCAAATTGTGTTACCTCAAGAACATGTGCTTCTTTGTCCGCTTCAACATAAAGGTAGCTCTT
Organism: Thuja plicata; assembly: GCA_018584345.1. NCBI lineage: Eukaryota > Viridiplantae > Streptophyta > Pinopsida > Cupressales > Cupressaceae > Thuja > Thuja plicata. The sequence continues at coordinate 448,970 of MU226467.1, forward strand.
AAGATGATCAAGAGCTACAGCTGATGTGATATGCAGATCTGTCCCCTGGGACTTCAGATCAAGGTACTTTTGCATAAGACAAACAGCTGCCTCACGTTCATGACCCATCTAAAGCAAACAATAAATTTAATCAGATACCATAATTCAAATCCTTTGTGAGCAAAAATGTGAATAATGACATGGTTCCCTAACTTAAATTTATGCAACATACCGCACATCTGACCATCCACAACTTTGGATCCTTCACAGATGGTAATAATGCTTGTTGTTCAACATCTGTAGTCTCTTCATCATATTCAACATGATCTGAGCGTGCTGCATATCTTTGCTGTATCAACCTTTCAAGATCTTCAACATCTTGTTCCTCTTGATCATCTCGAGGGAGGAAAGGTCGGCGATGAATCCGGGCATCATCTTCATCTTGTAACTCGGCCCCAGCATCATTAATAAAATCTGTTCCAAAATAATTAATAAGGGCAATCCAAGATAATGTCACAGCAAGAAAGACTAAAGAAGTTGCGGGAAACACATTTGTTTAACAAAGTCCAACATTATGTTCATTGTACACTTGGTAATGATACTGCTAGCCATTCAAATTGCCCGTGGTTAGTGAAGCACTCAGCAACACATTTTTCACAAGCACATAAAAGAATATATAGTGCAATGCTCAAAATGGACCCCACTTATACTTTACCATTATCTTTAACAAAGTCCAATATTATGTTCAGAGTACACTTGGTAATAATGCTACCAGCTATTCAATTCAAACTGCTCATGATTAGTGGACCTTTATGCAACACATTTTCATAAGCACATAAAAAACCCTCTGGTGTAAAGCTCAAAATAGGTCCCACTTGAGAAGTAATTCCATGCCTACAAAAATAGTTATACTTGACTTAGAGAAAAAAGCAACTGGGGCTTCAAAATTCCTTATCTTCAACCACTGGATAATTTGTTTAACTTTTATTGAACCTAAAACAAATAATATTTAAAGGATGCAAACTTGAGGATGTGAAAATTTGGTTGGGCTCATAACCTTCAAGGACATATACAAAATATGCGTAAATTGGATATCCCACATGAGAAACTTAAAGCTGTGGAGAAGAAAGAGATTAACATACGTGGGCCCTTATATGGGTCCTACAAATTTGTTCCTTTTTCTTAAAAAGTCTGTGCATACCACTGCGGTATAGATTTAAGAAAAGGAAGAATGACACGTGATTGACATGTTGGAAAAAGAAAACAGTGCAAGAGCACTCCCACATACAAGAAATAAATACAAGCACCAATACAGCTCATCTCAGATATCAAAAAAGGGTTCAATTTTAAAGATGCATATCTATTTAGGCAAATGGATCGAAAATCCTATATGGTAAAGAGTCAAAAGAATGAATATAGATAAGTCTACAGAATTGCTAACATTAAACAGCAAGTCCCTACACGTGAACTAAATGATGTATAGAGCCAAAACAAACATCTAATTTCAAAAAACAAAGTTAAGAACAAAGAACACTTCCAAAATTCAGTCTTTTTAAATCATCCCACCACAGCTATATTTTAACTTGCTTGCATTTGTACCCTTATTCACATTTAAGTTTTTAACTTATAAAAATGCATATAGACAGATGCTGATGCATGCAGTAGCTGATGACAGGAACAAAAAAACCAAAACGTTAAGGATCCAGAAGTAGAGCTCATATACACAGGAAAACACTTCAGAAAAAATTAATACTAGAAAAGATCAGCAACAGAAAACTGTTTGCCATCAAAAATGCACAATGCAAAGTGAACAGCTGATTCTTCCCCCTCCAATTCAATTAGGATATCCTTTAAATTAACAAGGAAGATGTTCCAGCTTTAGCAGCTATATAAAGGGATGGAGAGCATTATTTTGAAATTAGAGAGGAAAATTAAAAAAATTGCATCTCTTAGAATTCAACAGCTATTATAACTTTAACAAACATCCCTACTTGTCTACTTGAGCAATACATTCCAACAGAGAAATTGCATCTACCAACCACATTTTTCACCCCTTGGAGGATTCTCCTGGAATAAATCTTTCTGACTGTGTTGCATTTTTACATTTAAGCACTTCATTTATTAAATAGCTACTTTTTATTTCTTCTCAACTATCATTGTCATTTGCATGTCCCACTATAACTGTTAACAATAATTTTATATGCTTGAATTCTTAGCTACATCGTGGGGATAGTTAATAATAGATTACGAAACAAGAATCATTCAAAAGGTATATTCTCTCATTGGGACAATAAGATTAGGGAAGAATGGTACGGATTAATAATTTCACCTCAATTTGGAAAGGGAGTGGAAGAAAGCATCAAGGATAGAGAAAACTGTAGATGGAGTACCCCACAATTTGACTGGTTTAAACTAAATTTTGATGGGGCATCTCATGGAAATCTGGGCACTACGGGAATTGGATGTGTAGTTCACCAATGGGATGGAAAAGTATGTGGCAAAATCGCAAAACCTATTGAAGATACAAATAACATAGTGGAATTGGAGGCTTTAGTAGAAGGGCTCTTATTATGTGAAAGGCTAGCTATTTAGTATTTAGAAATAAAAGGGGACTCACAGATAATTAGAAATGCATTAAGGACAGGAAAGACCCCTAATTGGAAATTAAATACAAGATTCGAAAGAGCAGTCAGTTTGCTCAAATACTTCAGTCAAATAAAAATCAATCATATTTATAGAGAATGGAATAAAATTGCTGACGAACTTGCAAATAAGGGTGTAGATGGTCTAAAAATAGAATTTACAGAAGTATTATAACACTTCACTTAAATTGAATCTAATATGGAAACTATAAAATAATAAACTTAAAGTCCTAATAAATAAATATCAAAATTGTTCCATCCTAAGTCTGGCCTCTAAATAGTGCTATCATATTTAAATAAAAGCATTATGTCCTTTTAGGTTAATTAAAGGTATACTCTCTGCATTTGAGAGGAACGCTTCCATATATTGCTTACTCTATTATCTTTGATTATATCATACAGCATTCTGCTGTCTTAGATTGTCAAACCTAGACTTAATAACTGTCAATAAATATATTAGTCCCTTTTCTTTGACGAATCAATGCCTACTTTACCCACGAGTGATGGGTGGTATATACTCTGATGCTACAGATTGCCCAAAATGTTAATCAGTTGATAGAACTCGGGTATAAGATTAATATGTTTCAAGGTCCTCAAATGATCTTGCATTAGATTTATAAGATTAATATGTTTCAAGGTCCTAAAAAGTTGAGGAACTTGCTTCTTTGTTGCTGAAATTGATACAGTTACTGATAAGGACAGTAAAATTTATTCAATATTCCCTGTAACAATTTAATTATAAACAAGGCTGGTAAACTATGAAGAACAAGTCTTATGTGAATTTATACAAGGCTGGTAAATATATATATATATTGGTTGAAAACAGCATTTAGATTTTAGTAGTCTCATGGGGATACTTTTCAGTATTGGATTAATTATCTAAGAAAGACCAAGAAATAATATATATATAGACTAGTTCATATTTACCAGGGCATAGGATTGTTTCAGAAAGGAATGGATATTATATGAGTCCTCTTTTACCTTGAGAATAGGGGGTCAAAGATGAGGGATTGATATAAGCAGGAAAGTTCATGAATGTGCATATACACGTACTTAATTCCTGATGTTGTGCTGTGCATTGATGGTTAAATAGGTTCTTGGGATTCAATCCTTCATAGCATTTTTGAATACATGTTTTAGCACTGTCTATTCCCTTGAATATTTCAGATGGATTTAATTATTAAGTATGATCAGTTTGACTTTTAAATATGCATAATCTTTTATGATTGACTACTAACTTTGATCTTAGCTGAAGGAAGGGAAAGAATACTTGTAGGATATGTTGTGGACAGGGGACATTGGCGATGCCTACAATGAAGCACATAGCTAAAGAGGCTTCTGCAAGGATAGAAGACTGAAGCAGTGGAAAGAAGGATGGACACTTGATGAAATTAGATGTAGATCAGACACATAGTCGATCTTGGCTTCAGGAGAGTTTAAAATTGAAATTGATAGGATTTTCAAAAATCCAATACAGTATTGGAGAATGCAATATGTTTTGTGTACTTTCTAGAAAGCTCAATTGTAAGAAATCGGCTTAAACTATTTAAATTACTCTGTATTTCTAATCCCTTAAAGGATCTGGGCAAGACCAGAGGTTTTCTTTCCTCCATTCTTTCCTACCGGGTGCCCACACTGAATGGAGGTGTAACATTTAACTTATATTAATAAAATTATCAACAATATATAACAAGAACAAAGATAATTTTTGGAATTAATAATTACCTTGACACACACAAAGTCACTATTGGCTTTGTTTTATTTGATATATTGACATCATAAGTACCTAGATATGAACAAGGGGACAAGACTTGTTGATACAACCTACAAACCTTTGCAATCATAATGAATGGAAAGGTCCCAAGGTATAATTTTATGATAGTAGGGTCTCATAATGGCACTCTAAGATATTTTATTTTTATAAGTGCATTAATAAATATCACAACAACGCACAACATATGGTCCACTCTAGGTCATGAATGCAGAGTTCATAAATTTAACTTGGCTAAATAATCAATGGTGGATTCCAACAACAACACACAAGGAGTTATAACCGTTGAACTAAAAGAGGGGCCTTAGAGAAAATACCCAAGTTGCCAAGGGTGGAGATAAAGGGGAGGAGAGATTATTAAATTGCACTAAGCGGGCCTACATGATGGAACACATAGAATTAGGTTATTTTAATTTATAATTGGTTATTTTTAAATTTTTTGGTTGTCCCCTAAATGTGTGCTGGCACAATAGTGGTCATGTATCGGGTGACACTTTGAAATGGCCACATTTTTTACCCTTCTGCGCATAATGGATTCCATAGCATGTGTAAATAGCTATAACCAGTTAAGTCCCATAAAAGAAAAAAAAATTGTCAAAATCCAATTTACGTTTAGAATTTGTAAGTGTGCAAAATTAGATATAACTACTACTAGTACAGTTCCCTAGTATTTCTTATAACATATATAAAACCAATAAAAAGGGGACATCATAATTAGGGTTTCAAACGGGGAACATGACAAATGATAATGAAGATTCCTATTGTAAAGATGTACACATAGCTTTGTCCTAATAACCAACCATATTAGAAACATGAGGGGAAAGCACAATATGATGCTAGGAGAATGTCCTCGACAACTAAGCCCCCATGAGCACCAACCAACCAAGCAAGTCAATTCGACCCCTCGATCCTGAAGCAATCCTACTCAATGGGTGGTCTACTTAATTGAGTGAACCCATACTCTTGTATCTCCCTATTATGTTTCCTTGCCAATTTCCTAATATGATTGCTTTATAAAAATCGAATGAAAAATTAATAGTCTTATAATTCTTGTTAGGATGCATGGAGACTATATTCCTGAACCAAGCCCAAGGGGCACAGAATGAGCCTCCACGTGGCACATAACAAGCCTCCAAGTCATTTGGCCCCTTGGCCCACAAGAACCAACTTGGGATGGGGTACTTGATGACGGAAGATCAGTACTATTGCATCTTCCTAACAGATTCATGAATAAATAGTAAATACAATAATATTGCATACCAATCGCATTACTTTGTATTTCAGATTAATGTACTTTTTCTATGTTCTATTCAAATCAGAATTTGATCATTCGATTATTGTTGAATGATTGATATTGATGATTGATCAATTGAATTCTGGTTTGATATATTGGTGAATGATGATAGAATGGATCCTGATTTGATAGAGTGGGTTGTTGATTGATTGATTGCTTGGTTTGATAAGTGATAATAGTTTTTTGCGGATTCATGAGTGATGATTGATAAGTGATCCTTGAAGGATTGGAATAATCTCTTTTATACTCCATTGGTGAAAGGGTCACCACTTTTCATGAAACTTGAGTCACCACCCTCCATTGCTGCTCTTTGAGAGCAATAAATTATTTTCCAAATTGATCTCTCTTGGCTGGCTTCCTCAAATGAAACCTTCTTTGCTTTATATCTTCCAATGTGAGGGATGAGATCGCACCTCTTCATCGTGTCTGCCCTTTGGGAAGAGTCGGAGCCTTTCACAAATAGAACCCTTTGAAAGAGTACAACCCTTTAGAATTTCAGCCCTTCGAAATCACAACCTTTCACAATTAGCACCCTTTAAAAGAGTACAAAAATTCATAGCCCCTTGAAAGAGTCACTTCCTTCTCTACTTCCCATTCTTTTCTTCTTCCATTAATCCTTCCTTGATTCACATGCTCCCCTCTTTCTTCTTTCCTCCCTATCCCCTTTCAACTGAGATTCTCTTCTCCCTTTTATATCTCATTGTTGAGGGAGTCACAACAATTCATTTCATGCATTTTGACCATTCATCAAACTTAATTAAATTTTAATTATGTTATATTTTAAGTTTATTCTTTCTATTTTTAACTTTTAAAAAAAAAATCTTCTATATTTTTAATTTAAGTTTCTACTTTTTCCCCCTTTTAGCTGCTCACTTGCAAAAGCAAGAGTGAACAGCCAAAAGGGTAAAAAGCGCACCTAAACACCTAGTTCAAAGAGAGAACAGCTCCCACGGGATGTCAAACCATCAGTGCATGGTAACAGGATGTCTTCTAATACTCAGAGATGTCTTTTGATACTTTGATGAAGCATTTACTTGATTTGCAAAGGAGATGAAGATGAGTAGCTTTCATTCATATGGACATTTAATTAGCTATCCAAATTTTCCTTATGGATTGAGTAGCTTTCAAGTTGCTAACTTCACTCTAAAGCAAGCATGGGCAAATAAGAGGAAATTAAATTAGAAGTAATGGGTAAACTGCAGCCTTCACAATTCTTGAACATATGTCCACTTGTTTTTAAGTTTTCTGAAAGCCACAAACAGTAGTGTAATGCTTCCTGGACATGGACAGCTTGTAGAAAATATTCTTTAGAGCTGTCGACATATATGCTGGGGAAAAAAGTGTTTCAAATATGCAATTTCTTCCACTTGTACGGCAAATAGGGACAAAGCATAGCAAAATCGATAGCATGGGCAGCACTATGACATGTTTTAGGGTGTTGTAAACATGCATAATTCCATCCCATGGCAATGTAAACATCATATCATGTAGCATGCCTCACTTGTTTGATATCGCAAAAAAAAGAGGAAGGTTTTTCCACTTGTATGTGGAAGTAAAGAAGGTGCTTTGTGTATCACAGTTGAGCATGAGGACAGCTAGGAGCATAGCAATAATGATTTTTTTATTGTATTATGCACAAAACATGATTGCAGGATGAGGAGTCAATTTTCAATAAATTGTAAACACTGTAAATGTATGGCCTTTATTATATGTAGATGCATTAAGCACCACTTTGCAATCTCTTTCCTGTAATTGCAAAAAGACCTCCAAATGCAAAAAAATTCATTCATGGCAGCAAGTTGTATGAAAAGACCAATGGTGTCACATGGTTCCTAGGCCATGGTGACCAATGTAGGATATTATGGGAATCATAAAAAAGTTGTAGAAAGTTAGCAAAAGGCGAAGTTTCTTTAGCAAAAGTTATGAATCTTTGAGATCTTAAGGCACATGTACAACAGTATGACTGTGTACTGTGTTATCTTTTTATCCCAATGTTTTCACTGCAACATGTATTTTTTTCCACTTGTGTAGCATGCCTTATGAGTTATGACTGATGGCAACCATTGTAGAATGTCTTGAGCAAATACAAGTGATTGCGGACAATGGAATTTCAAAAACTAGTTTAAGCAATTACACATGGAAATTTCATGTGAGAGAAAAAATATATATATATCCCAAAGATAAGCTTTCGAGGGACCAAAAGCTCACCATGAAGAGAAGTGTGATCCATTTTGGATCCAGAAGTAAATCTCATCCACAAAGGAAAACACTCCAGAAGAATGAATGCAGGAAAAGATTGGCAACAGAAATAGATTTGCAATCGAAACAACATTTGTAGTGTTGAGCCCCCAACTGCAATATTGACCCAACTGGAATGTCAAGGAAACAGTTGACTTGTCCATTTCCAATTCCATTAGGAGATCCCTCAAATACACAAGATCCCTCAAATACACAAGAAGGATGTTCTTTGTTGAAGTTTTAGCTGCGAGTCAAATCTTCTTACCTATGATTAAGACAACTTTCAGCTGGCATTGTTCTTTGCTCCGTCTTCCATCCTCTGAGAATTAATGGTGATTTAACGTCACATTCATTATCTGGCTTCCCTTGCTTATTTGAGTTGCTTGACAGCTATGAAGGCTCAAGCTTCAATTTTGTTTAGTGTTGTTTCCTTGGTGTGTTTGTTGGTCTCCTTCCAATGACTTCCGTGCTCACCTCTTTGATGCCAAGTGTCCTTTGTAACCGGCGTCGCTTGGGGAGTATGGACGAGCATTCTTGGTTCCGTTCCTACTCAAGTCGATGGGGTCCCTTCATCTTTCGGGTGATACCATGTGATCGGCACTCAAGGGAATGTTATGTGAAGTGTGAATTAGAGATGTTTTAGTTTAGTTATTATTATTGAGTAATATATGTTTTTCCAGCAGGTGTCCCAGTCTGCGATATATAAATCTTAATGTAATAAATATATATGGCGATATATATATATATGTTTCTGGTGATCAGTGATTGATTCACGCTTATAAACTTAATATATATGTTTTGTGAGCAGTTTTGATATTAAGAAAATCCGAAGCTGTTACAGTCAGGATTCTTAAGTCTAAGAGTAGATATTACTCAGTTAAGAGGAAATTCTTGTATGCGATTTGAAATCTGAATAAAGCAAATCTTTTATGGGTGTGCCTGGGTTTTTCCTTCGTGTAGGAGGGTTCTCCCAGGGTATATAGTTTTGTCTTTCTGATTTTGTCTCTTGATATTTGATATTTATATCTATGCTTTTCTGGTTCAAATATTTAACATGGTATCAGAGCCAGTTTGAAGGAATTGGATCTTAAACCAGAAATATTTTATCAATCTGTGCTTCTTTATTGTTTACTTTCATCCATTCTTTATAAGTGTGTGAAGATGGTGAATGGTCTGAAAGTTGAGGATAAGTTAGAGGGATCATCTAATTTTGCTTCTTGGAAACCAAGAGTTCTAATCGCTCCTGAGGAAAATGATCTTTTAGATTATATAATTCTGATGTTGCAGAGCCATCTGGTGATGCTGAAAAAGCTTAGTGGAAGAAGAATAAGATTATGGCCAAAAAGATCATGATTGATTCCATCAAAGATCATTTGATTCCTGTGATTTCAAAACTGGAATCAGCTAAGGAGATGTTCAAAACTCTCAAGGATTTGTATGAGTTTAACAACACCAGTAGAGAACTTGCTTTAAGGCGTCAACTGCTGCACGTTAAGATGTCAAGAGGAGATTCTGTAGTTACATATTTCATGAAAATTACAGAATTCAAAAACCAGCTTAGTGCTATTGGTGAATCGTTTGTAGATAAAGATCTTGTCATGCTTGCTATGAATGGACTTCCTCATTCCTGGGAATCATTAATTCAAGGTATCAGTGGAAGAGACGAGCTTCCAAAATTTGATCAGTTAAGATCTGATTGCATTCAAGAGGAATGCAAATTGGAAGCAAGAGGAAGTGGCCGGAAACATCATCATGAAGATGATCACGTTCTTGCAACTCATACTTCCAAAGGAAAAGGGAAGAAAGGCAATTTTAAAAGGACCAGAGACAAGAGTTTTGAGTCAGCCTCAGACTTCAAGAAAAAGAAAAGGGATCTTTCTTGTGTTCAATTTTTCAGATGTGATAAATTTGGTCATTTTGCTAGAGATTGTGCCATAAGACCAAAGCCTCATGTTGTTGTTGCTGCTATTGATGGTGAGAACTCTCCACAAAGAGAGTAGCGATAATTCTAAAGGTTTCCTATTCATCTCTGCTCTCTCCAGCAATGTTCCCACAAATAGTGACACATGGTTAATTGACAGTGGCGCATCTCGTCACATTACTGGATACAAAGAACATCTATTTAATTTGAAGGATAAGGATTCTCACTTACAAGTTATCAATGGTGATGATGCTAGTTACTCCGTGAAAGGTGCAGGCTCTACTTCTTTCAATCTAGATTCTGGAATTCCTCTCCACTTAAGTGATGTTTTATTTGTTCCTGGCATAAAAAGAAATCTGATTTCTATATCAGCCTTAGAAGATAAAGGCTATCATGTTGGCTTTGCTGATGGTAAAGTCTTGGCATGGAAAAAGAATTCTGATTTTAAATCAGCTCGTGAAATTGGAGTACGTCATGACAGCCTCTACAAACTTTCAGCTCGTCCATTTCATGCACTTACTCGTAATACTTCAGATTCAAATGAATTATGGCACAAGAGGTTTGGGCATTTGAATTTCAAGACTTTAGCTTCTATGGAGAAGGTTGCGGTTGGTCTTCCAAAGTTAAATCAGAATCATGAAGGAGTCTGCAAGGGATGCGCTCTAGGTAAGAATATTAAGAGCACTTTTCATAGTAGTGAATCTAGAGCTAAAGAGATTCTAGAATTAATTCATTCAGATTTATGTGGTCCCATGTTTGTTGCATCTCTTAGTGGTTTTTGGTATTATACTACATTCATAGATGATTTCTCTCGTAAATGTTGGATCTATTTTCATAAATCTAAAGAATCTGATGAGGTGCTGCCTCGTTTTAAAGAATTCAAAGCTTTGGTTGAGAATTTATCTAATAAAAGGATTAAGATCTTAAGGTCTAATAATGGTGGAGAATGTGTCCGGAATTTTTCATAAATTTTGTGTTGAAGATGGGATTAAGAGGGAGTTTTGTGTTCCCTATATAATCTTCAACAAAATGGTGTGGCTGAGAGGAAAAATAGGATTGTTGTTGAGGCAACGAAGGCAATGATTCACGATCAAAGTCTTCCAACTTTTCTATGGGTTGAAGCTTGCAGAACAGTTGTTCACATTCAAAATCGTGGTCCACATCTGATTCTTGATAACATGACTCCGGAAGAAGTATTCTCAGGTATCAAACCAGACATTAGTTACTTCAAAAAATTTGGATGCCCAATTTATATTCACATTCCAAAAGAGAAAAGATCAAAGTTGGAACCTTCAGAAAAGAAAGGGATGTTTGTTGGTTATAGTGATTCTTCAAAAGCATTCAAAATATATGTTTCAGGACAAAAACAAATTGAAATCAGCAGGGATGTCACATTTGATGAAGATATAGCTTGCAAGCTATCCAAAGAACCTAACATTGAAAATGATGAAGAAAATTTTGAGCATCCTCAAGATTTAGTTATGACTGATCCAAATCCACCTTCAGAGGTTCAGTGGAAGAATGCAGATTCAGATAATCATGCTGATCCATTTAATCCAGTTGATTCTACAGACACTTCAGCAGGTCCCAATATCCCTCCAGTCAATAAGAAAAGACCTTTATGGACTAGAACCTTTATGAAAGAAGCTGAAAACTATGCAGCCCCTCGTGGTACTTTTAGAGAAAGTAAAAGACCTCAAAAGTTTGCTGATTATGTTGCACTAATGAGTCACATTATTACATCTGAACCTTCTAGTGTAGAAGAAGCTTCAAATCAGCAAGTGTGGAAGGATGCTATGAAGGAAGAGTATCGGTCTATTCTTGAAAATGATGTTTGGGAGATAGTTCCAAGACCTAAAGGTAAATTTGTTGTTTCTTCCAAATGGTTATTTAAAATTAAACATGTTGCTGATGGTAGTATAGAAAAATATAAGGCCAGATTTGTTGCTAGAGGTTTCTCTCAAAAAGAAGGCATAGATTATGAAGAGACTTTTGCACCTGTAGCGCAGTATACTTCCATTAGATCTATCATAGCTATTGCAGCAATAAAGGGCTGGAAACTTTATCAAATGGATGTTAAAACAGCATTTCTAAATGGTATAATTGAAGAGGAAGTCTTCATTGAGCAGCCTAAAGGGTTTGTAATTCATGATAAAGAATTTTATGTGTGTTAGCTGAAAAAGGGTTTGCAAGGCCTTAAGCAAGCTCCTCGAGCTTGGTATGAGAGAATTGACAAACACCTTCTAAGTTTGGGGTTTCAAAAGAATGATGCAGCTATCCAAATCTATATTTGAAGGTAAACGATAACAAAGTGTTGATTCTTGTGCTTTATGTTGACGATTTATTCTTAACTGGTGATGATGATCTTATTGTTAAGTGTAAGAGTGAGCTTACTTCAGAATTTGAAATGAAAGATATTGGAAATTTGCATTATTTCCTTGGGCTTGACATATGGCAAAAAGACCAAATGGAATTATTTTAAGTGAAGGTAAATATGCAATAGACATTTTGAAAAAATTTGGAATGCTAGATTGTAAATCTATGGTTACTCCTATGGAAGCAAATCTGAAAAAATTACATGAGGATGCTGCTGTTTCAAATTTGGTTGATCCTACCATGTATAGACAGCTAATTGGTTCCTTAATGTATTTACTATTTAGTTAATACAAGACTTGATATATGGTAAGCAGTAAATACAGTGAGTCAATTTATGTGTGAACCAAGGCAGATTCATCTTGTGGCAGCCAAACATATTTTGAGATATGTTCATGGGATAGTAGGATACAGATTAAGATATTCCTCAGATGTTGAGCTGATATTATAGGGTTTTTCTGATTCAGATTGGGCGGGATGTGTGCCTGACAGGAAGAGTTCTTCATATGTTGTTTCAGCTTGGGTTCAGCAATGATTTCCTAGTGCAGCAGGAAACAAACTTGTGTAGCTCAGAGTACTGTTGAAGCAGAATATGTTGCAGCGTGTGTGGCTGCAAGAGAAGATGTGTGGCTTCGAAAATTACTTGTTGGTTAATTTGGACAGTTCATTGAACCTACTATGATTATGTGCGATAATCAAAGCTGTGTGAAGCTCTCAGTTAATCCAGTTTTTCATGACAGGTCAAAACATGTGGAAATTAAATACCATTACTTAAGGGATATGGTTCAAAGGAAAGCTATTGAGCTTAAATATATTTCTACAGAGGAGCAGACTGCAGACACTCCCACTAAGCCACTTCCGAGAGTGAAGTTTTGCTACTTCCGGGATAAGCTTGGTATTGTGGAGAATGATGCTCTTGCTGAGAGAGAGTCCCAGCTCCGCTGATTCATTTCTTGTTAATGAGTTATTCTCTGCGAGAGAAGTTCGAGGTGAAATCCCTTGTTACACCCTCTGCAAGTAGGCATGGTGTATCCACCCTCTGCGAGTAGGCATGGTGGAAATGCATTCTTCTATGGAAGAAGTCTGAGGTGTAAGCCCTCATTCCACCCTCTGCAAGTAGGCATGGTGGATCCACCCTCTGCGACTAGGCATGGTGGAAGTCGTGTGCGACTCCGTGACATAATTTTATGCTTTTCTGATTCACCCTCTAGGAGTAACTATGGTGAATATTGTTATGCTGAGATAACAATTTTATATTAAGAAAGTCTATAATGAGATTTCTTTTGTTGACATTCATTTTGGTTGCAGCTATGTACACTTGTCATGTAATGACATTTTGAAGATCTCTCTTGCTAAGAGGGAGTGTTGAAGTTTTAGCTACGAGTCAAATCTTCTTACCTATGATTAAGACACCTTTCTGCTGACATTGTTCTTTGCTCCGTCTTCCATCCTCTGAGAATTAATGGTGATTTAGCGTCACATTCATTATCTGGCTTCCCTTCCTTATTTGAGTTTATTGACAGCTTTGAAGGCTCAAGCTTCAGTTTTGTTTAGTGTTGTTTCCTTGGTGTGTTCGTTGGTCTCCTCCCGATGACTTATGTGCTCACCTCTTCGATGCCAAGTGTCCTTTTGTAACCGGCATCGCTTGGGGAGTATGGACGAGTATTCTTGGTTCCGTTCCTACTCAAGTCGATGAAGTGATCAGCACTCAAGGGAATGTTATGTGAAGCGTGAATTAGAGATGTTTTAGTTTAGTTATTATTATTGAGTAATATATTTTTTCCAGCGGGTGTCCCAGTTTGCGATATATAACTCGTAATGTAATAAACATATATATGGCGATGTATATTTTTTTTTGGTGATCAGTGATTGATCCGCGCTTATAAACTTAATATATATGTTTTGTGAGCAGTTTTGAAATTAAAAAAATCTGAAGCAGTTACAGTCAGGATTCTTAATAGTCTGAGAGTAGATATTACTCAGTTAAGAGGAAATCCGAAATTCTTGTATGCGATTTGAAATCTGAATAAAGCAAATCTTTTCTGGGTGTGGCTGGGTTTTTCCCTCGTGTAGGAGGGTTTTCCCAGGGTATATAGTTTTGTCTTTCTGATTTTGTGTCTCCTGATATCTGATATTTATATCTATGCTTTTCTGGTTCAAATATTTAACATTCTTAAAGGAGCAACTATTATGGTTTTAAAAATAGTAGAGGAGAAGAATCAAAAAAATGACATCTCTTCGAAGTAAAAATTTTAAGTTATAGGCTTGACAAACACATCTATTTGTCTATTTGAGGAACACACTCGAGTCGAAGGGCAATTACCTCGACTAACTGGGTTTTTCACCCCTAAAAGATTTTTCTCACTAGTTTTAGTGGAAATTACAGATCATTTGCATAGACCTCTTTTACCTGTCTTTTATTCTCGCTGTTGCAATACAATCAAAGCACAACAAGGGAAAGATTTGGTTAACATCACTAAAAGAACCAAAAGTTCTAGATATTTTGTGGCATGTTTTTTCCCTCTTTTGAGAAATAAGATCATAAATGAGACCAAATATACTCTGAAAACCAAAATATCAAAAAACGAATTCATTAAATACTAAGCCTAATGAAAAACTAGAATATAAATGAGCTTAAAAGAATGAAAATAACAAAAAATATTCTGTGGAAACAGATGATAAATCATAGATCTTCACTCTACAGAGAAGAGGGCATGGATCTACAAAAGCAAAAAGAAAAAATCTACACACACCAAAAAGTGTTCAAATGCAGTCAAAACTACTCTGTAAACTAGAATTCTAAAAAGGAAATAAATTAAATATAAGGTTCAATGAAAAAAAAACCTGTGAGATATTCACTAAACAGAGAAGATGATGTGGAGCTACACAAGCAAAAAGAAAAAACTTAGGAATGCCATAAAGTGTTTAATTCCCACTTAATCTATCTAGAACTATTTTCCACAAATTGAAATCCAGATTTCTCACTTTGGTCATTATTCAGGTAAGTTGTATGGAGCTACTTTGCTTGTGTTCATTTGTACAGTCATCCCTTTGTTGGTAACACTAGGCAAGCAATGGAAAAGGCGGCAACTTTTGGTTCAAATACATTGGATATATGTTTTTCAAATTACTCCAAAATGAGAATTATAATACTTGTTTCGTCTAAGCTAAAGCTCTCACAATTATTGCTGAGATAGCCAGACTACCACAGAGACTGGTAACCATTTCTTCCCATTTACTTTGACTAAACCAAGCCAAAATACCAAATCCATAGTATTTCTAGTGCAATAAAATTTTATTTTTTCTAATTATAGGAAAAAAATTGGAAGTTTCAGGTACATGTTCAGCACTAGCTGATCATCTAAATGGCAAAAAAAATCTTAGATAAAAAAGGCTTTGTGTTTCAAGGAGTTCTGTTGTACAACTTCACCACTAGGACTTCATCTGATGGAAAACAGAGGTTAACTTCTAATTTGATAGATCCAAAATGACACAAACAAGTCAGAAAACCATCCAAATTATGCCATATAACTGTATTCTCCAATCTCAAACATCAAAAATGCTTTCCCATAAAAACCAACTCTACCATATTGCAGATATTGTGTTTGCAGTGCAACTTTGCAGCAAGAACTTCTAGATCCAACTGCATAGTTGTTGTTTTAATAGAATAGTTTTTTTCCCCAATGATGAGCCCATTAGTGAGGCTTGAAATGTTGGAAATGAAATACATTATGCATTTGGATCCAGAGACTCATTCCACCAAATTTGCCATAGAAATTAGAAATTTATAGGCATCTTGAATATGGTTCTTTTTCTTGCTAAAAGAGGGATGGATAGTTTCAAATTGAAAACAAATTGACTCCCTGTTTTAGAAACATAAGAAAATTCACCCAAAAAGTATATCCTGCATCCTAAAACATCCTCCTAAAATAAGAAATCTACTATACGTTTTAATACAGATATTCATCTCATGTTTACTAAAAAGGGGAAAACTATGGCCATCTCATATACGTCTTTTGCCCGAGGAGGAAGACGTTCGTTCCCAAAAGAAAATAAACAAACTCCTTTTAAAAAACATAAAGCAAGAAAATGTACATATAACTTATAAGCTGTATACAATTTATGGTGAGAATGATTCACAGCAACATTTCTTTAACCATTACTCCCAAACACATAAAAGTCCGAATTTCATAGTAAGCGTTCAAATGAGAGACAAGTATCCTGCATCAACATACATATTGCTAAAATTATGTTACATACTTTTCTCATTCATTCAAATTCATTAATTGAACACCCATGAAATCAACCTTCTCAACAAATTCATAGTCTTATTGGTCCTGCATATCAACTTGAAGTTTGAGCTAAAGGAAGTTGAAAGTCATTTCAGATCACATTCATTTGAATTTGATAAAGAGCAACATGAAAGAAAAATACCTTCTTCACCCTCTTCCTCATCCTCATCTTCATCACTGGCAACAATAGCTGTGTCATCAATGAATGCTGAGGCCCGCCTGTGCTTTTTCTTTCTGGGTGTCTCGTCTTCTTCCTCATCCTCATCTTCTTCCGCTACATCATCAATGAACTGAGAGCGTTTGTACTTGCGCTTGCGACTTGAGCCCACATCCTCATAATCTTCATCTTCTTCCTCTTCTTCATCCATTTCTTCTTCTTCTTCTGGTTCTTCCTCTTCCTCCTCATCCTCATAATGTCGTGCCATTTTGACTTAACTTATATAAAGACCTAAAAATTAGAATAATGAACATAAAAGTTTCAGAACTCTCTTATGTATGGAATCACAGGATCAAATACCACTGATTTTCTCAGAAAGGAAAATTAGAAAGAAACACAATATCAAGTAGAAAATAATACCTGTTCTAACTTATAGCTGCAGTGAAAAATAATTTCAAGTCTTCTGTTATTTTATAAGGTTTATAGCTTCCAAAGGATGTTGAAGACTGGAAATTTAAAACCTGCGCCTGCAAAATTCAAGCGCAGTAAGCTTTTCAGATTAGCTCAATACAGCTCACGTATTCTGTGAGAAAAACATTGGAGAAACTTAAAGGATATATATCTGTTACAACAATCGTGAATCTTTCTAAATTTCTACTCTATGTTTCTGATAGACGAAACAAACATCGAAAAATCAAAAAAATTAACAAACTGATCACACCAGATACAACTTATCCACAGAGATATTGATAAGTTCCGTTGCTCTCAGTGAGAGACGGGGTTCCTAGAACCCGAAAGCGTAAGTTTTCAAAACCCTAGTACAAGAAATTCAAGAGCGATTTGAATTCGGCTTTGTCAATCTAAGTCTACTCAGTCTATAACTAAAAAGAACGAAAAAATAGAAGAAAATGACGAAAATACAAACAAGCTTATCTCAAGCCAAAGGCTTTCCTAGGGTTTTGTGATATTTCTCATCCGTCTTTCTACAAAAAGTGTTTTAGCTCTAAGCAATCGAACTCTACTCCACCTCTCAAATGCATTAAAAAAACGCTAAAAACATAAATAAATGGAAATCGAATTACAGCTGCCACACTTTTGCATTTTTTTCTCAAGCAAACTGGTTTCGGCCCCCAGCAGTCTAAACTCATGCAAACGATCGAAAACATCGAAAACACTTTTAAAAATGAAGAAAAGACGAAAGCGATACCTGTGTTGAAAATTTTCGCAGGGTTTGACGATTTTCTCCGCGCTTTTTTCCTTCTGCGCTAGGGTTAGAGCACAAGGAAAGCCTGTCGTTGCATGCTAAAATGGAAGATGAGCTCTTGGGGCTATTTATAGGGGATCATACAGTGTTAAGGGCCTCTGTGAGCGCCCGAGAGAGAATTGGCTCCCCATCTGGTTCTGGCCGTGAAGAAATTGCGGCTCCATAAGAAACAAAAAAATATTGTAAATATTTTATTAAAATATTTATTGTTCAATAACAATTAAGAATAATAGTTAATGGTTCCTCGTTGGAGGAGGGAGCTCTTGGTCATGTGGGGCAAGCAGCGTGACCTTGGTCATACATTATTCCTTTTGAAGTAGGGAAAAACCTTGAGAGATTAAGTATTCTTGCAAAGTTCAAAGTTTAAAATATGTTCAAGTTATATTATGTTTTAAGTGTTGGAAAAAATATGGTTTGATCATGAAATGAGTGAAATGCATCTCATCTTATAATTTTTCAGGTTTTTTTTTGTTTTATTTTTTATTTTATTTTTTTTTATTTAATGAAAAAATTAACTATTAATTAAATTAATTTTTTTTGGTTTGAACCAGTCATGTGACCCTTTCCAAATCAAATAAAAACAAGTGCCATATAGTTATAATTATATATGTAAATTTAATTTTAATTTTATTATAAATATTATATATATTTTAATTAATAGTTCTTTTATTATTGTACTTGCGGTAGGCAATATACTATTGCATTCAGTTTTGCACGAATAGTGAATTAGTTTTACACCAATGAACCAATCATAAATCATTATTTTTTTCTTGTTCAACTATTTGTAAAGTTTAAATATTTATTTATGAATTAAATATATTCTATAAATTACTTTTTTCAATTCTAATTGGTTTAATTGATTTGGTCTTATAGGACCCTTTTTTCGGAGGCTTCTCAAATTATTTTTTTTCCCCATAATTTTTTACCATAGTTTTGTAATATATAATTTATGTATCATTTAATTTATTTTGAAATTGGTCTTTTAATTCCTCAAAATGGGACATTCCACAATGTTCGTGTTTGAAATGAAAGACGGATACGACTACCGTAGGCACATGAACAACATGGCACTTTTCAACAAAACGGTGAAAAAGCTACACAAGGAGATAACC
>MU226467.1:468674-486668 GCA_018584345.1 Thuja plicata
ATAATTAAATTTACATATATAATTATAATTAATTACGGCAAGTGCAGGCCACTACATGGCACTTGTTAAATAAGAAACTTTGTATAGAATTTGAAAAATAATATTTAATAAATTATGTTTTTATATATTGTAATTTCATTTGTATAGTTGTAATTGTAAAAATTTAAAATATAGTTATAAATTATAAATGTAAGGTAGAATTTACATAATAATATATAAAAAGATAGTGAAATATTAAAATTATATAATATAGCATATATGATATAGTACTTTTATATTATATATTATAGAATAATATATATTATATATCAGAAATTGTAATATATATATATATATATATATATATATATATATATATGAATTTTTTTAGAATAAATAATAATTATATATTATAAATAATTGAAATTTTTAATGAAAATAACATGTTTACATTATAAAATATAAAATATAATATCTCATAAATATACTATATTGTAAATTAAAAGATCAATTTCAAAATAAATTAAATGATATATAAATTATATATTACAAAACTATGTTAAAAATTATGTGAAAAAAAAAATTTGGGAAGCTTCTGAAAAAAGGGGTCCTATAACACGAAATCAATTGAACCAATCATAATTGAAAAAAGTAATTTATAGAATATATTTAATTCATAAAAAAAAAAAAAATTATGGTTGGTTGAGTGGTGTAAAACTAATTCACTATTCGTGCACAACCGAATGCAATAGTATATTGCCTACGCCAAGTACAATAATTAATATTTTTAAATTCTTTTGAAATTATTTATTTTAAATTTATTATATCATGTTAAAGTATAATTGCAATAGCATCAAGCGTAATGGTGTGAGCTTGTATAGTTGTAGTTGTAAAAATTTAAAATATAGTTATAATATAGTGCTTTTATAATATATATTATAGAATAATATATATTATATATTAGAAATTGTAATAATTATTTATAGCATATATATATATTAAAAATATTATATAGTAAATTTTTTAGAATAAATAATAATTATATATTATAACTAATTGAATTTTTTAATGAAAATAACATGTTTAGATTATAAAATATAAAATATAATATTTCATAAATATACTATATTGTAAATTGAAAGACTAATTCCAAAATAAATTAAATGATATATAAATTATATAATACAAAACTATGTTAAAAATATAGGAAAAAAATAAATTTGGGAAGCCTCCGAAAAAAGGGTCCTATAACACCAAAAAAGGGTCCTATAACACCATGAACCAATCATAATTCAAAAAAGTAATTTATAGAATATATTTAATTCATAAATAAATATTTAAACTTTACAAATAGTTGAACAAGAAAAAAATAGTAATTTATGATTGGTTCAAAACTAATTCATTATTCTTCGTGACAACCGAATGCAATAATTATATATATTACATAAGAAAATTAGTGAAATACTAAAATTATATAATATAACATATATGATATAGTACTGTATAATAGAGTAAAGTGTAATGAAATGAGCTTGTTATTATTTGTTAACAAAAATAATTTAAAAATATATTAAATAGGCCACAAAGTAATATATAATTAAAACAAGTGTCACATGGCTGCACTTGCCGTAATTAGTTATAAATTTTAAATGTAAGGTGGAATTTAAATAATAAATAATATAGCATATATGATATAGTACGTTGATATTATATATTATAGAATAATATATATTATATATTAGAAATTGTAATAATTATTTATAGTATATATATTAAAAATATAATATAGTAAATTTTTATAATATATAATAGTTATATATTATAAATAATTGATTTTTTTAATGAAAATAACATGTTTACAGTAATAAAATATAAAATATAGTATCTCATAAATATACTATATTGTAGATTTAAAGACCAATTTCAAAATAAATTAAATGATATATGAATTATATATTAAAAACTATGGTTCAAAACTATCGGAAAAAAACAAATTTGGGAAGCCTCCGAAAAAAGGGGTCCTATAACACCAAATCAATTGAACCAATCATAATTGAAATAAATAATTTATAGAATATATTTAATTCATAAATAAATATTTAAACTTTACAAATATTTGAACAAGAAAAAAATAGTGATTGATGATTGGTTCATTGGTTAAAACTAATTCATTATTGGTGCACAACCGAATGCACAATAGTATATTACGGCAAGTACAATAATATTAAGGGAAAGAAAATAATTACTAGGCGGAGCAAAATAAAAGAAGTATTGTAGAAAAAACAAGTGCCACCTAGTGGCTTAGTACTTGCCTTTAGTTATGTAGTTAATTATAGTTTCAATTTTGTATGTAAATTAAATTATAATTTTATTATAAGTATTAAATATATTAATTTTTAATTGTTAGAATTTTTTATGATTATAATATAAATAATATTTTTTTATAATTAAAAAATTATAGTGTAAAATTATATTGGTAAGTTAATTATAATGATAATTGAAATTTTAACAATCCTAACCTAATTATAGTCCTAAATATCAATTATTATTTAAGTGTTTCTTTTTAACTGTAATCTTAATTTTAATTAAATATATTTTAATTAATTATAAATATAATAATATTTTTTGAGTGATGTCACCAATTACTAACATTTCTGGAAGAACGAGATGGAGCAATAGAGGTTGCAACGGTCAAATGACCAAAACTCTAATTTTTGATGCCATGAGGGACTCTCTCACCAGGGGAACACAGGTAGGCACTAGCCACTTAACAACCATTCCAGACAGAACATCAAATATCCCCAGAGGAAATTTTGAGCATGGCAGGATCCAGGTAGGAGAAATACTCGGGAGAGTCATCATTTTATCAATCTCAACCCCCCCCCAGCAGGCTTGGAAGGGACCTCAACGCTCTGGAATCCTAAACTTCAAGGAACTAGAGCATGAATTTTGGAGAGCTAAGTCGATTGTTCAGAAGCGAGGAGTAAAAGAGGTAGGCTCAAGCCCTAGTTTTCCCTATGTTGCGTCTATTCGTATAGATCACACGAAATAGAGTGATAACATAGATTACTTTAGAAGTAAAGCTTTCGTTATGAAATGAACTGGATCATGGTCTGCATATGAAAAGATCAAAAATTGGTGTTTCAATAATTGTAGCCCGGATTGCACTTTAAAAACTCTCACAAATGGCTTACTCCCGCCAAGGAAGTAAAGGAGACTGTCTTACAATCGAGTCCGTATTTTATTAATGGACAAGGGGTTTTTGTAAAAGATTGGGAACCAAATTTCGTCCCAACAGTGGAAACCCTAACAGACATTCTGGTGTGAATCAAACTTTAAAACCTACCCCATGAATACTAGAACATTATCACTTTAAGACTCGTTGGGGATACTCTAGGAAAATTTGTTAACTGGGGAGAAGCTTTGGACCAGCATGATTTGTCTTCCTTTATAAAGATTATGATCCTATGGCACGAAATCAAACCACTACCTAGAATCCTTGAACTTAATTTAGGAATATGGAAACGGACTATTGAAAAAAATAAGGAAGGTGAGGAAGTTGTGGATATTAATGGTTTCAACTTGGCATTGAAAGGCAAAGGTAAAGGTAGGAGGATAACTTTATCATGGAAGAACTACTTGGTGGTTCTATCAAACCCAAAACACCCTTAGATACGAAGACATACCTAGAACAACTGAAGAATACCATATTTATAGCCTTGGCTGAAAGAGAAATGAACATACGCCTTTCAACCCCTTTTATATAGTGATGATCAATGAGAAAAATAGGGATGTTGAATTGGGTGAGCACTCTGGTAGGGAGGTTACCCAACCACCTATAGGACAAAGTAATACAGAAGCACTACTCCAGGATACTCTTGTTTTTACTTCAGATAAAAAATAGGAATTGGAGGATTTAAATCCCAATAAGGTCATAGTGGATATTGTAACAGGAATGGATAGCAAGGAAATAAGGGTTTTAACAAAGGACAATCCTATTGATTCCCTGTGCCCAGAAATTAAAGATGCTCATGAAAACTATCAGGGAAGTGACAATTTTGCGAGGGGCCTCAAGCTGAACCTCAAGGACTCACACAAAAGTCTGCAAACCGAATCCCACATCCTTTTGAAGGAGATTTTGTGGAGAAATAGGGGGAGCAAATGAATATGAACCTGCATTTTGGTTTGACACTACTGGAATGCTAGTGAAAGACATTCTCATCTCTCCTATCAGAAACTTAGGGGATTCCTTAGAGGAAGCCAAAGACAGTGGGGGAAACAGTGTAGAAAGAAGAGATAATGAAGAATCTGAGGATCAGATTTAGATGGTTTTTTGGGACTCTCAGACCATCAGGGAATTGTGAATATGAGGATGATAGAACAATCAGATTCCTCGGTTGGAAAAGCAAAAGTGGGGGAGAAGAAGAAAAGGGGAGCAAGCACCCTCAAAATGAGACTTGCTAAGGCTGGTTGTACAAGTGGCCAAAGAAAATTAAGAGATCCTTTCGTGGAAGGTCAGGGGTTGTAATGCCCCTGACAAATATCGCCTAATCAAATGATGTCTTGATTAGGCAAAACCAGAGTTGGTCTTTTTACAAGAAACTAAACTAAAGAATGGGGATTATGTTCACTTAGCTCATAAATTTCCTAGGTGGAAATGCTCCTTTATAGAGGCTGAAGGTGCCTCTAGCGGGTTGGGGATTCTATGGAATGAATCCATGATCTCTCTCACTATTATGCAAAAAGGCAGATTTTGGATGTGGGCTAAAGTCGATTCAAAAAAACTGCTATCAAGAATCAACATCATTAATATTTATGGGCCGAATAATCTAAGGCTTAAAAAAATCATATGGGAGGAAATATCAAATGTCTTTAGTGCATTTCCAGAAGATTTGATTCTTCTTGGAGGGGACTTTAATGCAATTGTTAGACCGGAAGATAAGCGGGGTGGTGTTGGATGGGCGTGACAAAGTCAAAGAGATTTTAGTATTTTCATCATGAACAATGGTTTAGTGGAACTGGAACTTAGGGGAAAGGATTTTATATGGATGAACAAAAGACTGGATTTTAATAACATAGCTGAAAAGCTAGATAGATTCCTTATTTATGGGGATTGGGCTTCAACAAACTAGATTTGCAATGCAGATATTCTTCCATTCACTGGATCAGATCACTTCCCTATATGCCTGAGGATTCATGATGTCTCTACTCCTAATAGGTGTCCCTTTAAATTTGAAGTAATGTGGCTCAGAGCTGATGGTTTTGATGAACTGATGAAAGATTGGTGGATCCATGCTCCCGCAAGGGTAGGTAATAAGGCCTTCTTACTAAATAAAAAGTTACAATACATAAAAGAACGACTAAAATTTTGGAACAAAGAGAGTTTTAAAAACATGTTTGCAGAAAAGTTCAGGATTGAAGGGGATTTAAAAATTCTTAATGAGAAAGTCATCTCTCAAGGAATGACGAATACAGAGCTCATAGAGGAGCAGAACGTATTAAAGGAATATTCTGAACTTTTAGCTAGGGAGGAAATATTCTGGAGAGAAAAGTCAAGAGAACTTTGGCTCAGAGATGGAGACCGTAACACTAAATATTTCCACAAATCAGCAAAAGTTAAGAGCTGCAAATCAATTTTTTTCTATTAAAGATCAAAATGGGCTTTTATTAGAATCAGGAAAGAAGATCAATATGGAAGTTGTCGGATATTTTTCTAATTTTTTTGTGAGAAGAGGCAGCAGCCTGACAATTATGAAGAAATGTTGAACATCATTCTGAACTGCATAAGTGAGACACAAAATGCATTCCTAAAAGCCCCTACAACTAGGGTGGAGGTGAAAGAAGCCCTTTTTGGCATGAGAGCTGACAAATCACCTAGTCCAGATGGATTCACTGCATTATTTTTCCAGCACTTATGGAACTTGGTGGGTGAAGAAATATGGGAGGTAGTGGGAGAAGCTAGATGTGGGGGGTTTATTTTGAAGGATTTCAACAATACGCTTATTGCGCTTATTCCTAAAAAGGAGGCAATCTCAAGTTTTGATGACTTTCGTCCTATTGCATTATGTAATACTATCTATAAAATAATTTCCAAAGTTATAGCCAACAAGCTTAAACATGTCTTACATAGTGTTATCTCAGAGGAACATAGTGGTTTTGCCCCAGATAGATCTATTTTTGAAGGAATCATAGTAGCACATAAAGCTATACATTTAGTTAGGACGGCAAAGACATAGAGAATGATGGTAAAGTTAGATATTAGAAAAGCTTATGATGAAGTTGAAAGATATTTTCTTTTAAAAGTATTGGAGAAATTTGGATTTGCTAAAGCATGGATTTCCTAGATTGAAAGTTGTTTACGTAGTGTAAGACTTTCTATTCTAGTTACTGGGAGTCCGCAGGGGTTCTTTGGAACCAGCAAGGGGATTAGAAAAGGTGATCGTATATCTCTGTTTCTTTTCATTATCATGGTCGAGGTTCTGGGTAGATTAATTAAATCAAAGAGAAGGGTTGGATTGTGGCATGGCATTAAGGTGGCATTTGGTGAACCTTTCATATCCCACTTACAATTTGTTGACGATACCTTCTTAGTAGGAGAAGCTTCTATCAGGGAAGCAAAACTAATGAAAACTACAATTGATAAATATAGTTTAGCCTCAGGTCAAAGAATTAATTGGCTAAAATCAGAGATTTACTTTTTTAACACTCCTCCCCAACGTCAAAGAGATATATGCAATGTCTTGGAAATGAGAAAAGGCTCTTTACCTGCAAAATACCTTGGTATCGTGCTTTTTGGAGATGCTTGTAAAGCTAACCTGTGGGAATATTTAATCTCCTCATGCTAAAAAAAGATGGTTGGGTGGCATGGAAAATGGCTATCCTTTGCTAGCCGAATCCTTATGTTAAAAACTATCATCTTTGCCATCCCAATTTTTCCCATGATGTGTCTTAGAATTCCATCTTCTGTCATCAATGAAATTGGACAACTCATAAGAAATTTCTTCTGGAATGCGGCCAATCAGGATGATAAAATTCCTTTACTTGCATGGGATAAAATATGTAAACCTAAAGATGGAGGGGGTTATGGAATTAGAGATTGGCAGTTGATGAAAATGACCCTGGGTGCCAAATTGGTGTGGTGCATATACGCAAATCCGGATAGGATGTGGGTGTGACTTATCAAAGCAAAATATTTGGATTCTCATGATAATAACTGGATCCTTGCGACTAGAAATCCACCTCAAGGATCGGCGATGTGGAATTTCATCATCTCATATATACATGTCATTGCAGAGCATATTTCATGGAAGATTGGAAATGATCAACAAGCAAAATTTTGAGAGGACTCGTGGAATGGTCTTCCATCTTGAAAGAACTCAGTGGAATTTCATGATCTAAAAATGCATTTTGTTATAAATTGAGGGGATAAGGTTTCAGACTATGTCGAATATAAGGAAGGATTGTAAGGTTGGGAATGGGGGTGGAAAACTTTGGACAGTGAGGTTTTATCAAAACAGCAGAAAGAAACTATGAAAGGTGTTTTTGAATCTAGAAGCGTTATTTTAAAGAATGAGGAAGATCAACTATTATGGTATGGATCAAATAGTAGAAAATATTTGGTAAAATTGGGTTACCAAATATTGGATACTTTGGATGAAGGAGAACAGTGGCCTACAAGACTATGTTGGGGCAATGAATGTCTCCCAAAAGCTGGGGTTTTTTCTTGGTTGGCCTCAAGGGGTAGGATACTCACTAGGGAACGTAGGAAAAGATTAGGTTTCATTGGTCCAACAAAATGTGTCCTATGTGGAGAGGCGGAAGAAAGTGTCAACCACCTTTTGGTCCAATGTAAACTAGCAAATCAGTGTTGGAGGATGGTGCATCAAAGGCTGTAGTGGCAGGGCCCCCTGCAGAACAACATTTGGGCTATCTTCCTAATCTAGCCTTCTTCCTCTAGTAAATCACTATTGGCTGGGATATGGGACATTTTCCCATCAACAATTATTTGGGATATTTGGAAGGGGTGAAACAGGGGGATCTTTTTAGATAAAAGTGAAACCATTGAAAATCGGCTTTATAGAATAAACCATTTGATTGAGGAATTGATGACAATTTTAGCAAGCAAGAAGGCCTTAAATTTCCCCTTCATTAGTAACGACAGAAAAATTCAAAATAGATGGTCAGACATCAATATTCGACACCTAGGGAACATAGACATCAAAGCCAACAACTCTATTTCAAAAGACATAGTCACACAGAAACAACCTAAAGTTGGATGGATCAAAGTGAACTTTGATGGAGCCTCTAAAGGTAACCTGGGGATGTCGGGAGCGAGGGAAATTGCAAGAGAGTGGAATGGAAACACATTGGCATTTAGTGCAGAAAGACTCAATGAGGGAACCAATAATATGGAAGAAGTTAAGGCAACATTATTAGGAGTTTAAATGAGCTTGAAATTAGGTGTTACAAATCTTCACTTGGAGGGAGATTCCTTAGTTATTGTTTTGGCGATTATGAAAAATAAAATTGAGGCATGACATTTGCAATCTCCAATAAATAAAATTATAAATTTGCTTCAACAGTTTGAAGAATTTAAAATCTCCCACACCAGAAGAGGCTGCAATACGGAAGCAGATATATTATCTAAGTGGGCCACGACTTTTAAATTGGTGGGATTTTCCCAATTTGAAAATTTATGCAATTTGACCATTGAGGAGATTGATGTCAGGTAACCTCTCAAACTCCAGATAGGAGAGGAGAACCAGGGTTACCAAAGGAGGTGGCTATGGGGGCATTCGTAATAATAACATATATTTGAGTTTGTCAGAAGTGTCAGAGATCTTGACAGGAGGTTACTCCAACCATCAGAAAACAAACATGCGATTTGAAATTGGATTACAATGGCTATCAATATGGAGGCCAATTTGTTTTAGTAAAGGAAAAATGCATTTATTTCAAGACATGGTTGAATGCTTAACCTTTTCAACATCAACTTGGGGCATGTTTTTTCATTTCTTCACATGAGCCAAGTTAATAGTGCTAATCAAGAAAACATCCAGTGGCTGCCAAATAATTTTTTTGTGACATAAGAAAAGGAAACTTGCGTGATCTAGGGCCTTTTGGGCTATGCGAGCCTCTCATCATCATCATTACCTAAAACGGTTCAATAAAAACCCATCGGAGCTGCGAAGATTCATATTGAGATTATTTTTGTTTGATCTCTCCTCTTATTACTAATGAACTTCTTTTAAGATATCTATTTTGACAGTCTGTATTTGTGTAGGAGTATTTGTAGTGCAGAATGGAGGTCACCTTCACCCTGAAACCAGGAGCGCAAAAGTAGCAAAAGGGCTTATTTGGGCCGGTAAAGGTGGAAAGGCTTCGTAAACTTCTAAGGTGGTCTAATGAGGAGTTGGAGGAGGCTGTCATCAAAACCCTAGGATCCAAATTCCAGGAAGCCATTCACAGAGGCAGACTAAATGTGGATATTATCTCCATGATTTTTGCATGGGCCCTTGAATTGAAGGTGGATTTTGATGAAATCTGCGAAGTGATGCACACCTTGTTTGAGAATGATGTGCTCGGAAAGATGGAATCCTTCTTAGAATGGGCATGGTTGGGCAGAGGTTTTGACTACTCGAAGGGGATTGCATATGAGGTTATGGCTATGGAAGAAGGCCTACTCCCTTTCATTCGTTGGTCGCGGGGAGTTGTCAAAGGAGATTATTTAGTTGGGCGTTTGATAGGGTGGGAGAGTATAAAATAGGCAATCAGGAATTAGGAGGTTCTCAGGAACGCTGGCAGAGTGGATCAATTCATGAGATTTCCTCGTAGAAGATGCTCAGTTAGGGGCGCTAGAGGATATGGAAGAAATTAATGGGGAGGATTGTGCATGTCAGAGCCTTTTTACAGTAAGTTTTTCTTCACCTTTAAACCTGAGTTCTTATCTCCTTTTTGGGCCTAAGAGCGGGACAATTGATCATCATGAAATATTAGTATGGTAATCCTAAGAGCTTCCCCATTTTGCTATGGTGACTCGGTCAAGAAGTTTTTTTTGTAGAAAGTCTGCACTATGCTTGCAAGAAGAATTGGGGAGTGACCCCGATTACTCATGTCAGAGGCAGGGATTTTGTAAAGAACATCAATTCTTCCGGATTTCAGATTCTAGACTTTTTTTTTGTTTAAAAGAAAAAAAAAAAAAGGATTATTTGTTAATAAGTAGTAGATTAGTTCACTTGATTGACATGATAGGCATGGTGGTGACTAACTTCCCACTGGTTTTTGTAAATAGATTTCTATAGATCAGGATGATTAAAGATGACTCACAACTATATAGACATACTTGAAATGTAATTTTCTATTTACAAATATGAATAAAAAAAGTCACTATTACCGAGAAAAAAAATTAAGTATAATTGTAACAATTAGCAATATCATATTGATTTATAATTATTTCAACAATTATTGATTATAAGTTATAAATAATTTAAATGCTAATCTTAATTTTATTTATAATTACTTTTCATATGTTAATTAAATTATTTTATAAAATATAAAAAAAATTAAAATTTTATTTTAATTATTTTCTAAAATATAATAATAATACTGATTTTATTTTTACTAATATATTTTTTACTTATATATGATCAATAATATTATAATATAATAGAACATTTATCATGAAATTTTATTATTATATAGCCAATCTCTGGAGAAAAGCGTAAAATATTATGGTCAATAAACCCTTAAAAATTGCTTTTTAAGCCAATGAGATAGCTCTAAATGAATTTTCTTAATTTATAAATGTAAGAAATATGCATGTATACTATAAAAAATATTAATTGTATAATAAAGTTTAAAAATAATTAATTTTGATTGGCAGAAATAAGAATTTATAAACGACAAGTACTAATAAAGAAGGACAAATTTATAAACTATTTCAAATTTGTAGAGTAAAATCAAGGAGGTGTCGTAGAAAAACAAAGATGAAGTAATAAATAGATGAAAATTTACAAGAAACCATTCAAAATAATTTCAATTTTTTATTTTAAATTTTAATTATAAATATAATTTTTACTTTTATTATTTTAAAAAATATTTATTAAACATGTTTTGAATAATTTAAAATTTAGGATTGTTTAATAATTTTGAATATCTTAATAGTATTTGTGTCTATATTTAATTTTTTTTTGAGATTAAATAGACATTGTTCCAGGACATATGTATTTAAGATATATATTCTACTATTTACTAGTATAATCAGTTATAAATAGACTTTGTACATATGAATATATAATTGAATTTTACTTTTTATGAACTGAAATTTTAATATTTGAAATTATGAATTTAATAATTTATTTTCAAAATATGGTATTTTCTATTAATTGTTAGTTTTTATTTTTTCAAGTTACTGTTTTAATAAATTACTTAGGGTTTTTTTGTCATTCTTTTAACTCTTTCAATCTTGTGAGAGCTTGTGCTTTTTTATCCTTTCTTTAACTAACAGTTCCCTCAACTTCATTTTTAAACTTGTTATTTTCTTTTAATCTAAATCTTCTTTAATTAATTCATTTCCTCTCTCTTATACCATAGCATTTATAAGGCTTATTTGGTAATCCTTTTCTCCATATTTCCTCTTCCTAATGGATCACTAAGTGTGATCCAAAACGTCTATAAAAAAAATCATACACAATATTTATCTTAAAAACTTAATTTCTAGCATGGAGTGTTGTCAAAAAAGAAACATTTAAAAAAGGTTATTAACGTCACTAGATTACACTTGTATTATCTTGTTAATGTTGTTTTTATGTTTCCTTTTTTCAAAAGTAGTTGTATTCTAATATTTTTGGTGGCTCGTTCAAATTTGGGTGGTTGTAAAAAAATCATTCATGAATAGAGAACAAATAAGGTTCAATAAAATGTTTATTGGTATGTTAGTACCCACCATTTGTCTAGCTTGAGCAATTACCATTAGCAACTAGTCAATTCATATTTACTTCCAACTTGTGCCAAAATGGGAGATTTCAAACAAAGTATGGGCATTCATCAAAACATGAATGATAGAGGAGGTTTGTCAAATGCTTTAGTTGTTATTGTATTGGTTGACATAAATGCAAAATGTATAAGCATGCAAAAGGCATGAGAGGGTATTGATTGCTACCTTTTCAAAATTGTACAAAAGCTTACTAAATAGCTCTTCAAATTTCTTTGCATGCTCCCAACCTATGCCAAAGTTGTTGGGATAATATGTTGTACACCTTGATTAAGGTTTATAATGTTCAAGTTATTATTACATGTGTGGTGCACCTAAGAGGCCCTTGGTGGGTGTGCATAACTAGGAGTTAACATTTTAGGGACATTTTATATGTCGTATGTAACATTGAGATATTTGAATGTGAGTAGGAGAATTATATTTAATATAATATTAGAGAATATTAATAAATGAGAGGTCAATGGTAATGTGTTCACATGGTTTTGTGGTACATGATTTTACTTTACCACGTAGTTGTATTTGTGTGAGCTTATGTCTATATAAGCAACCACATATTTAGTGGTCAAGATTCGTTGGATGAGTGGGGTGTCATTAATTGTCTTTCTAAGGAGTACATATGTGAAGCATGTCATAGGATGTGTAGGTTCATAATTGGACACATGGAGGATGCATTGAAGGGCTTGATGTTTTAGAAGTATTCAAGGTAACTCTATAAGTGCTTTGTGTTATCATATTTCTAAATAATAAAATGAAGTATGGTTTCTTTTAGAGGCTATTTTTCCCTCTCGAGGGTTTTCATAGGTTACATCATGTGTTATCTTATGGGTTGTCTATTTGATCTTGACATAATAATTATTCTATAAGCTTGTATGCAGGCTTTTCTCTTGTGGTTTATGTAGCGAATGGACTAAATGAATTGGGTATTGATACATTTTTCCTAACAAGTGGTACCAAAGACTCTATGGCTAAAGTTTGAGTTATAAACCTAGCTTGAGTAGATTCGGTGCAAAGTTGAAGCTAGGCTTATACATAAAGTATTTGGGACATCTCAAGGTATGGAACATATTTGTAAATTATTTTATTGCATATTTGAAGGTTTTGGATTTGTTGTTATAATGGGTTGATTACAAATTTAGGGTTTGAAAAAAATGGGTCAAAAGGTTTTCTTGGAATGGGAATTTATATGAGGGTTTTGTAGGAATTTTTTTACAAATGATCTCTCGAGACAAAATGGACCTACCATTGGATCTAGGTTGGTTGAGAGACAAATTTTGATATAAAATTTGCCCTTTTTGGCCAAAATTGAAAAACAAAAAAAAATTGTAGGACTATACGACCTACAAATTTGTAGTGATGGTGTCAGAGTAAAATATTTTAATATTTACGACAAAGAAAATTAAAATCTACATATGTTAACATAAAAAAAAAATAGGGGAACACATTTTATAATGTCTTTAAAAGAAATAAAATTAAAAGTCAAAGTTGGTATCTTTCTGGTATCACAGTCACAATATTGTATGGCACGTGACTATCATGACAACTCCACCTATCAAATAGTGGTACTGCGTTGGTCATTGCTTCCTCAGTCTAGTAGGCTCACCCCTTAAAATTGTTGCTAACAAAAATAAAAATACCTACATTTTTTCAACTGCAAATTGTTAGTTTTAAAAAAAATGTCTCGACCACAACTATCTTTATAAACTTTACTACTTGAACAAAAAAATTGTCACTTGAAATTGTTTATGAGTTTTTATTAAACAAAAGTTTAATTGAGGTTGAGTTTGGCCTGACCCTAAATTATTATTATTATTTTTTTTTAAAATTGTTTTTAAATGTGGCTTCATGTCTGTCTAAAAAGGCCAATGTCATTTAGGGAAATGTCACCACCAGGGGCCACTTGGGGGTCACCAATCAGCCACCCCTATTTGCTCATATATAGTCTAATTGGCATTTTTTTCAAACTAGCATATGGATGGTCCATTTTTCAACTTCTTATACTCGTTGGAAAGCTAGTTTTGAGCACTATGTAGTGGTATAGGTTAGGTTCCATGTTTTTGTTTTTTGACTATTTTTTGGGCCTAGAAGTCAGATAATTTATTTTTGAAAAAATTGAGCATAACTTTTACATACAAAATCAGATTTTTTATTTTGAATAGGCGTTGGAAAGCATAGTGTACTACACAATGATGTTGTTTTCTCAATTTGATGAGTATGGACCATTGTGCACTTGTTTGATCACTCTAGGGGCTTGAGATTCAGGGTGTGATTATGTGGGCATCTGACTGATTCAAGTGGTGAAACCTTGAGGAATTACATATTTTTATGTGATATTTATGATGATATAGATGATTATTAGATTTAGTGGTTCCTGATAAGATTTATAAGTGTTTTTCAATGTTTGACTTTGATGGTGGTAGGTACATAATTTGTCTTCAATTTTGAGGACATGGTTGAACATGGCTTGAGACTTTGATTCTTATATGGGTGATAATAGTGCATGTGTAGTGTTGGTGATGATTATGGTGTTATGGTTATGCAATACTATACTTTTTTTATTGACATGACATGATCATGTTTGTGGTGTTTGATATCCCAGTTTGCATGATACTTATGTGATGACGAGTTTCCATGTTTTGTTGATTATATATTTGAGTTATGTAGGGTATAATGGGATGACTTAGATGTGGATAGTCTATATTCATGTGATTGATTTAGTATTAATGTAGAATTTGTTAGTTGGTATTGTCTATGTTCATTTGTGCATTTGTATGGTTGCTTTGAGATTAGAAGAGGGATAAATAGAGTGCATAGATAGTTATTTATTTGGGAATCGTAGAATGTAATTTATTGCAATGTCATGATAGCTTGGTTACATTTCATTGGTTACACATTTTAGGGAGAGATTTTGACAGTGATAGATTGGCAATTTTGGATTGGTTCCTAATGGTTTGTTGGTGGTTGTATCTTCTTGGCTTGAAGATCTTGGTTTTACTTGATGTTATTAACATATCAATTGCATGTGTAGACCTGAATGATCTTCATTTAAGAGATGGTTATGAAAATGCTAAAAGGTAGCGGAAAATTTGCCTATGTTATGCTTGAGAGTATAATTATGCAAAAAAATTTAGATGTTTAGATTAGTTACAAAACTCAACAAAATTAAACATAAATAACATGAATGCCACAAAATAATTATTTATGTGGGCAAAACCATTTTAGGAGAAAAACACCACACTCCTAAAGTTGCCCAATATATTACTCAAAAATCAACAACAAAATATAACATACTTGCAGAGAAAGTTTCTCACGGGGGTATCACCATCTAGAGATCGATAGGTAACTCAATAGCTATAAGAATCTTATACACAACCCCCATCTCATGCACCTAACATATAGGAGATACAATACATGAAATTATTAAATGACATTACAAAATCATTAGCTAAAACCACTTAAAAAGTGGTGCCCAACTTATCTCCAATCCAAGTTTTCCTATGATGTGTCAAAACAGGCACCAACATGTGTAACTCCCTTTTATAGCCACATCTTGACTTTTTACTTGTTTAAACAATGTTGTTGGTATAAGGTGTTGCACACCTTTCATAATGTTTGTAATTTTGTATTATGCCGATGTGCGTGTTGCACCTAGTTGAACATACATCACTAGACATGAACATTCTTAGGACCATTTTATGTGTTGTATTGTAACATTAGGATTATATTTAATGTGAGTGTTATATTGGGATGTGGTGTTGTATTGTATTTAATATTGGGCAAAGATATTTAATAAAGTGTAAACTTGGTACCCAATATTAATGAGGGGTCAATGGTATTTTGTTCACATGGTTTTACTTTACCACTAGCTATTTTGGCTGGCTAGTTGGCTGGACTATCATTATTGAGTATTTCTAGAGGTTTCATATGTGAAGCATGGCATGAGATGTGTGGATACATGGAGAATTCATTGGATAGCTTGATGTTTCAGAGGTGTTCAATGTAACTATATAAGTGGTTTGTATTGCTTTATGGTCGAATAATACAATGGATTATGTATGTTTTTGGAGGCTATGTTTTTCTCTCATGAGGGTTTTCCCATGATATATCTTGTTTTATCTTGTGGTTTTTCTATTTTATCTTTGAATTATGACGATTTTATAAGCTTGTATGTATGCTTGCCTCTCACAAGTAATGTAGGAAATAAATTAAATATAACTCGATATGATAATTATTTCTAAATGAGTGGTATTAGAGTTTTCATGGTTGATTTGGAGTTATAAACCTAGCTTGAGTGGACAAGGTGAAAGTTGGAGCAATGGCTACGCATGAAGGATTTGGGATATTACAAGTTATAGAATAGATTTGCAGGTTGATTTGTTATAAATTTGAGGGTTTTGGGTTTGTTGTTATGAACGGTTTGTTTCTAACATTTTGGGTTTGAGAAATATAGATTAAATGGATTTTTTGAATGTGCATTCATATGAGTATTTTTTTTTGGGTGTGTGTGTGGGGGGAGAGGAGGGGAGGGGAGGGGAAAGCTAGGGGGTTGTAGAAATGACCTCCTAGGAAAAAATGAACCTCACTATTGACTCCAGGTTGACCAAGCAATGAATTTTGATATATAATTTGTCGTATTTCTAAAAAGTTAAAAATACGACTGTTAATTTTAATCTACAAATCTTAGAAAAATTTTAAAAATAGGCAAGGTGGGTTCAAGTCCATAGACCTGTACCCCACCATTGTGTAGGCATGGTACCTATGTACTAGCATGTATTAGCAACCTGTTGGCACAAGCCTAGCCTACCGCCATCAAAGCTATGGGGAGCCTAACTATAAATTATAAACTAGCCCCTCGCAAACGTAAAAAATCTCAATATAGTAAAATATTAGGGAAGGAATAATCCTTATTAAAAAACCCTATAAACTAGGGTATGCCCCTTTCAAATTGTAAAATTAAGTTGTATAGGACTTAGGTCCCGGGCTAGACTGGAGGTTTTCTTCTCCGTTCTTTCCTACCAATGCCCATTTGAACGGAGATTATCCTTGTAACAATTTAATGATTTATAATATAAAAGGGCCTCGGCCTATTACTGATAAAAAAATGGTAAATAAAAAATTAGTTTTTTTTTTCTACTAAACATTACTACCACGTCTATAAAGTTGGCCCGACCCTTTTTAAAGGGAATAAAAAATTAAATTTATTTCTATAATGTTTAAGGTCTGAGGGGATTGGGCCCCAACTTTCATTTTTAAAAACTTTATAAAATGAAATTAAGTCTAATTGGGATATTTTTTATGTCCATAAATATTGTGCCTATAATGAAATTGGACTTTTTCTTCCAACATGCATAACTTTCACCTGGAATGTCAAATTTTCAACTTCTTATACTGGTTGGAAAGTTGGATCTGAGCACTACACGATGGTTTGGTTTCCCAATTTTTCCATTTTGACACATTTTTTGAGCCTAGAAGCTAAATGTTCTCCTTTATACAACTTTTGTTATAACTTTAGCATATGGAACCATATTTTTATTTTGAATAGACATTGCAAAGCATGTTGAGTCTACTACATAGTGGTGTTGTTATTTTATCACTTTGATGAATATGGAGAGTCGTGTATGTTGTTGATAGCTTGTAGGTGCCTATGATCTAGGGTGTGATTGTGTGAGCATCTAGATGAGTCAAGAGGTAAAACCTCGAAGGAGTGCATCTTTTTATGAGATATTTATGATGCTACAAATAATTAATAGATTTAGTACTTCTTGGTATATGTTTATAGTGATTTTGGAGTTGGAATTTGACGATGAGAGGTACACGTTGTATGCACCCTAAAATGGTCGCCTAGACTTTGGGCCCCATTTATCATTTTATCAAATTTCCTGAATCAATACTTTGGAGTATTTTCAATTCAAATCAATTTCCTTGATCAAATTGTAATTAATTCAATTATTCAATTATTTCAATATTTTCTAAGGTTTGACCATTTTTATTTAATTAAAATATTTAATCTCCCTTTTAATTAAATA
>MU226467.1:488029-503002 GCA_018584345.1 Thuja plicata
AACAAATAAAGTGTTTTAAGTGGGGATTTTTATTTATTTAATTAAAAGAGGGGTTTTCTTTCAACTAAATAAATTAGAAGAATTTTATTTAATTAAATGGGGAAAATTGAATTTAATTAAATAAGAGAAATTTTATTTTATTAAAAGGGAGGTTAAATCTTTTAATTAAATAAGAGGAATTTAATTAAAAGGGAGATTAAATCTTTTAATTAAATAAGAGGAATTTTATTTAATTAAAAGAGAGATTAAATCTTTTAATTAGATAAAAATGGTCAAACCTTAGGAAATATTGAAATAATTGAATTAATTACAATTTGATCAAGGAAATTGATTTGAATTGAAAATATTCCAAAGCATTGATTCATAAATTTGATAAATTTATAAAATAATAAATGGGGCCCAAAGTCTAGGCGACCATTTTAGGGTGCATACACACGCGTCATCTTCAATTTGAGGACATGATTGGAGATGGTTTGAGACTTTGAGTCTCGCATGCATGATAATTGACTGCAGGCACAATGTTGATAATAAATATAGTGTCATGGTTATGCAGACTTACATTTTTTTCTTTTACATGAAATGATCATGTTTATGGTAGATTGGTGGTGATTTAGTTTGATTTCAAGAGATTTATTCTTAGCTCCTTGATGCTTATTTTACTCCTTGACTATGGTATTTGGATGTGGGCGTGTTTGGAAAATTATATTGGATATTGATTTGGTGTTTAAGTTAGTTGATCTACAAGTTCATTCTCTTTGATATCTCAATTTATAGGTTACTGATATGATGATGTATTTTCATGTTTAATTGCCTAAATCTTTGAGTTACACATGTTGTGGATTAGCTACCCATTCACTTGTAGTGGGATGACTTATTTGTGGACTATCTATATCCACACGATTGATTCAATGTTGATGAAAACTTTAATAATTGGCCTTGTCTGTGGTAATTTGTGTGTTGGTATGTTTTATTCTAGATGAGAGGATAGATGATGTTCAAAGTGGCTAGGATAGTTGGTTTTTGGGACTGATTGGTAGTTTATTGGTCTTTGTATGTATATTCTTAGCTTAGAGATCTTTGTTTCACTTGATTTCATTGATTTTTTAGTTGTGTGTGTAAACTTGTAGGATCTTCATTTAGGAGATGGTTATCATAATGCCATGTGTAACTCAATATCATGGTTGAGTGGGAGTTGTTGGTAGTGATGTGCATACACCATTGGATGGTGGATGATCTACTTTAGAGTTTCAAATGTTTGGAAGAGCTCTTGATCTTGTTGTTGTAAAATGATCTTTCACCTTTGTTGGTTAACAAGTAGGATATAGTTATCTCATGATGATTGGAGATATTGACATCTTGTAGGAATGGAGGACTCTTGGAGTATTTTGTTAAGTTGTTGTATATATTTTATATTTTTCCATTTTCATTGCTTAACAAGTGATGTTTGGTTTAGAGTATGTCGGTTATTATGTCATGATGAACTCATTATTGCTAGCTTAAGGTTTTGGCATGATAAATTATTCTTGTGAACATGCTATGTTCACTTGGGGCATGTGATATCCTAGGAGAATATGTTTAGATCATGTTGTCAAGTTTATGTTCTTAATTCTTTAGTTGGAACTTTAAAATTGATCTTGGTCGGTTCTCTTTGTATTGAGTACATAATCATTTGCTTGA
This sequence comes from Thuja plicata, assembly GCA_018584345.1. NCBI lineage: Eukaryota > Viridiplantae > Streptophyta > Pinopsida > Cupressales > Cupressaceae > Thuja > Thuja plicata. The sequence goes on from MU226467.1 coordinate 489,707, forward strand.
TACTTCACTATGGTGTTATATTTCATTTGGAGTTTGGGATGGATTGATCAATTATAGGTTCTCATGGATATATGGATACTTAGGTGATGCTAGTAGTTTCTTGTGATTTGATACATGTGTTGAGATGGTTAATGTTCTCGACAGGAAGATCGAGGAGCTTTCACCTCTTATGGACTTGAGAAAAGAGTGTTCTTGGATGAGTCATGGTTACTTTGATTTCTTAATGAGAATTCTCATTCCCTGCTCTTGGTGTACTCAATGGTTTACTACTTGATAGATATTTCTTATTGTTCCTTTAAGGTGCATTGTGTTTTATCTTAAGCAATGAAGACGGTTAGTTCTAAAGGATTAATTTGAGAGATGTTTGTCATTGGCTATCTCCATGTGCACATGGTTTGATATTATGATATATTTATTAGGATATTAGAAGGTGGTTTATTGGGCTTATTTCCTTCATTGGAAAGGTTATCATAAGTTTGATCTACTTGGATATTATACAATAAGAAAATGGAAATCAAGGGGGATTAATCCCACTTCGTATGGAAAAATCGGAAGGAAAATGATCCACTAGGATCAAAAAGACTTAAATGTTGAATACATGCAATGATTCTTCGCTTTAATTGAGAGTTATTTAGGCAAGTTTGATTGGCTAATGTAAGATAGAGGGCTGTAGAGGAGGAAACAACAAGTTTTGGGATGCACACATTGGCAAAAAGTAAACACCAAATTATATACACTAGAAACAAAAACCACAGGGGGTAACTGACCTACAAAATTGATTTGAAGAGGATCTAGAGGGACTAGGTCACCTGGACTGACCTATTCCTCGCACTTCTATCTGTTTTCAGTTGTAGTCTGTCCACGAGGTCCTAAACTTCACAATTTTGATATGGTGCAGGTGCCACTTATTTGTGCACGCAGAAAAGAAGGAAATTATTGTGCAGAGAGGGGTTCACCTCAATCAAACTTTAATTTGGAATTAACCTTGAAATGAAATGAAACCATGCTAACATAGAGCATAGGCTAGATCTAAGTTATGAAGTATATTATACCTTGGCAATAGAAGTGATTCTTTGAATGTGATCAAGAATTTTAATGCAATAGCTTTGACTCCACACATAAAAAAGGAAATCATGAAAGACAAGGCTTTTCACAATGGATGTTATGTTTTTCCATATTGCTTGATGGAGTGAGAGAGAGAGAGAGGGTACAGACTTGAAGTGACGAAGACTTGAATGATTGGATGTATGGATGCTTGTGATTTTCTTCCTTCATGGTAGAATCATTTCCTTGGCCTTCAATAAGGGAAAGAACCTCGATCCATTGAGAAGATAGCCTGAAAACACCTTGGAATTCTTGAATACCAATTTTGATCTTGATAATATCTCTTGAATTCTTAATTGTGGATATGAATGTTTGAGAATGGTTACTAAAATGAGGAGATATCTATTTTTTATATACCCCTCACAATATTTTGGAGCTCAAAAATCAAATTAAGTTAATGGGATTTAAGATTTCTTGCTTAACCATAAAGACAAACATCCAATTTAATTTTTAGGGAAAACCTTGGGGAATAGGTCAACTTGCCCAACTTATTACCCCTAAAAAGACTCAAATTTTGATTTGGGGATTAGGATTATAGAGAAGATACTAGAATTAAAAGAGGAGCGGAGTTGGAATAACAAAAATCAATACAAGAGCCCATACATGCTAAAATGGGGCCTAATTGAGAAACTAATTATAGGTGATTACAATTTAGGATGGTACTTTTAGCCCCCACTTTTGTGGGAGTATGAGTCCACCTCATGCTCATGGTAAAGGAAAAGAGATGGAGAAAGAGAGAGAAGGAAAGAAATAATCATGATAACTAATAAAAAGAGATAAGATATCACTAAGTGCAAGGATCTCAACTCAAAAAGCCACGTGTAAGAGTGCACAAAACATTTTTTTAAATACAAAAGACACCAACAAACAAAAAAGGGTTAGCAGAAAAAATAAAACTCCAAATAAACTAGTTGAAGAGGCCTTGTTCGAAAAAATCATCTCAAACGCTAGCATCATGTTCAGAAAGCTATTGAAAAAGTACAAGTTGTCACATGGAAATCAAAAGAGAAACACCAAATACAAAACAAGACTCCATGGTCTAACCCACTATCAAAGCTATGAGAGCATGGCGAGAACAAAGATAAACTATGAATCCAACAGTCTAACAAGTTGTGTTAAGCTAGGTGATCCATGGAAGACAAGGAGGAGGAAAGAGTAGAAAGGCTAGAAAGCTATGTTATGCAAGATCCACTCATCCCAAAGAGAGAGAAAAGGTGGAATTGATGGTCTATAAATTTATGTTATTCTATTCAATTCTACCTAAGGATGACCAAGAAAAGCATTTTCCACAAGGAAATATGCCAAAGGGGATTATTCTTGAGGAAAGCATTGTCTCTAGAGGGATCCAAAAAATACAAGGAAAGCACTGTCTCCAAGGAAAATGAAAAAAAAAGCACTAGGTATAAAAGGATGGAATTGATGGTCTAGCAAGTTGTTTTATGATAGACATGCAATCAAAAAGGATAACTAAGTGAAGCATAGTTCATAAGGAAATCCACCAAGGAGGATTAGTACTAAGGAAAGTATTGTCTCCAAAGGGATCCATAAAAATTCAAGGAAAGAATTGTATCCAAGGAAAATCCAAAACAACACACATGGAAAAAAAAAGATGGAATCCATTTCAAAAGGACGATTAGGCCTAATGAAAGCATAGTCTTCAAAGGAATCCACTGAATAGGATCAATCCTAAGGAAAACATTGTCTCCAAAGGGATCCATTAGATAATGTACAAGGTTGTACAATGTACAAGGAGACTGTGTGTATGGCCCCCTCCTTAGGATAGAAACATAAAACTATGGTGGCATCATAAGGAAAAGAGAACAAGTATACCTAATTCCAACAACAAGGAAATATCTTAAAAACAACAATGTGTGCCATAACCTTAGCAAAAAGGGAAGACTCTTTTAGCCAAGGAAAAAGATAATTGTGAAATGATATCTTGAAATATGTGGAAAGAGAGCCTTAGAATGAAGATATTTTTGTTACAAGACATCTAACTCTAAGAGGAGTTACTGAACAAAAATAAAAAATTCAAGACAAAGAGGGGGAGGTGAACATGAATGCACCCTTTTAGCCCCCCCCCCCCCCCCCCCCCCGCCATTTATAGGTAGGAAAAGAAGATTATTGATGAAGTATGACACACTCTATGTCCCCAAGTAAGGGTATTTGTTTCAAATGAACATGCTTGTACAAACAAGGAAGAGGTTGTGATCAAAGATACACACCCCTTGCATGAAGAGAGAGTCCTAAATCAAGAAAAACAAATTCCATAAAAGAAAAATATGCCACACGATAAACAAATGCCACTCCACTAAGGAAAATGGGTCCTTAGAAAAGGGAAAGAGATGAAAAGAAAAACACTTTCCCCCCCAATCATATATGCAAGAGAAAACACATTATTCATGCTAAGTGAGTGACAAACTACAATAGATATACACTTCCAAGCAAGGAAGAGATTGTAAACAAGAATATTGATCTTTGAAAATAGAAATATTATAAAACAAACAAGTCCATACAAGGAAGGACATTATGGTATAATTGATACAAATAAAAAAGTGATAATGTATCTTTTGAAAAAGAAAGGACAACACATTAAGCATCCTAAGTGAAAAGATAATTTAGAATAGATATGTAATTTGAATTATGGAAAAGATTGTTAACAAAGAAAGATGAAATACTTTGCATAAAATAAAAGGTTCCATGCCAAAAAGGATATTCTATTGTATAAGATAAAAAAACCCACAAATGGGAAAATGGATACTTTGAAAAAGAAGATTGAATAAAAGAGATGAACCTTTCCTCCCAAGTGGAAATACAATGACAAGGACCTATTATGCAGCTTGAAATTAATGATTGAAAAGTGAAACATAGTACCATGCAACACAAAAGGCTTCCACTAAAGTAAGCCACTAAGATTACATGATGTGGAGTAGCATAATAGGCAAAATGAATGGTAATGTATGCTTTTGATATCAAGAAAAATTATAAGATCTGTCGTTAAGGTAATCTATCTACTAAATCTTGAACAAATTGTCTAAATTCCATACAATCAACAAGAGAACATTCATTGCCCTGGTGAAAAAGACAGAAGATCACCATTATGAGAATTTTTATTCTTTGGAAAATGTTGAAAATGGATGTGAATTATAGTATCATATTTTACATCTTCAAAATATCTTCTTAGCCAAATCTAAACAAACATCAAGAGGAGGTGTAACAATGGATGACTTTGGTGGAAGAATTCTTAAACAAGGATGTCTAGGTTGTGAGGAAGAGAGGTAAATAGGGTTGGAGGAATAAAGCAAGGTGTTGGCATGAGGTATAAATCCTAGACCACTTCTAGTGACTTGTGTGGGAGGATCTATAGGGACCTTTATACCTTGTTCATGAATATCAAGACCTCTTCCACTATAACCTTGTCGAGAACTAATGTCATGACCCACATTGTAATTAGCCTTTAATGTAGAGGGAAAAGGAAATTAATCACTAAGTTTATGGAAATATGTAGTATAAGGATGAATAGGAAGGGAATTGTTCTCTTTAAGGAGATTGGGATTCCTATCACTATTCTCATCTTCTTTAGGTGGGGAAGAAGAAGAAGTTTTATCAATATCTTCATGTTTACTTAATGTTATCTTGGGAGATAAATCATAAAATAAATGCCTAACATTCAGATTATGGAAAATACTTTGATAGAAAGAGGAATGTTTAAAATTATCTAAAGAAGAGCATAAAATAGTTTCCTTAATTTCATCCATTAAGGTGGGTTTAGGAGGAGAGGATAAACAACTCATTAATGTAGGATTGTCAGGTATGGGATCTCTATCTTCCTTAGTAAGAGACACTGTAGGAGAATTAATAAGGCTATTTATGATAATGTCATCTTTAGGTTCAACATTTTCAACAAAGACTCTTATGCAGTTAACATATTCCATTCATTTATTTCAAAACCTTAGGAGAAAATTACATGAAACATAGATAAAAGGTCTTGAAAAATGCTTTGTAAGGAGGAAGAACATTTGAAATTCTCATGATTCCATGTGAAATAATACCATGAAGAAAAGCAAACACCACAAAACAAATGATTATTATCTACTCCATGTGTTTGATAAAGAGAAGTAAGGAGAAATGCAACAATATGATATACAACACACCAATCTAATTTAGTATACTCCGTAATAAAAATGAAAGATACCCAAATCACATCTAAGAAATAAATGTATAGAAAATAAAATCTAGACACAAAACCAAAATGGAAATGTCATGTTTTGGGTTCAACAAATTGTATAATAAGAAAATGACAATCAAGGGGAATTAATCTATTTCTTGTGGTATAAATAGAAGAAAAAGGACCCACTTGGATCAATACGACTTAAGTGTTGAATGAGTGCAATGATTATTCACTTTAATTGAGGGTTTTTCAGGTGAATGCAATTGGATAATATAATATAGAGGGCTAGAATGGAGGAAAATACAAGCTTCAAGATGCACGAACTAATAGAAAGAAACCAACTCAGTACAAATACTATAAACAAATACTAGAGGGGGAAACTGACTTGCAAAATTAATTTGAAGAGGATCTAGAGGGACTAGGTCGCTTGGGCCAACCTTTTCCCTGCACTTTTGACAGTTTTCAGTTGTAGACTATCTGCAAGGTCTTGGACTTCCTAGATTTAATCCAGTGTGAGCGTCATCTGTTCTTGCACATAAAAAAGAAGGAAATTGTTGTGTAGAGAGGGGTTTACCTCATTCAAACCCTAGTTTGTTATCATCCTTAGTAGAGGCTAGACCTAAATCATGAAGTGCATTATACATTGGTAATGCAAGTGATTCTTTGAATGTAATCAAGAATGTTAATGCAATAGCTTTGACTCCACACACAAAAAAAAAACATGAAAGACAAGCCTTTGCACAATGGATGTTGTAGTTTTTCATAATTCTTGAGAGAGAGAGAGATAGAGAGAGAGAGAGAGAGAGAGAATTCTTAGATGTATGGATTCTTGTGATCTTCTTCCTTGATGATAGACTCCTTTTCTTGGCCTTTAATGAGGTAAAGAAGCTTGATCCATGGAGAATATGACCTTGAAAACACCTTAGAATGCTGAAATGTTGGAATGTCAACTTGGATCTTGATAATAACTCTTGAAATATTAATTTTGGATATGAATTCTTGAGAATGGTTACCAAAATGAGGAGAGATAGGTTGTTTATATACCCCTCAAAAAATTTTAGAGTTAAAAAATCAAAGGAAGTCGATGGGATTTAAGATTTCTCGGTTAAACATTGAGATGGGCCCCTAATTTAAATTTTGGGGCAAACCTCAATGAATAGGTCAGTTGGGCCAAACTACTCCCTTAAAAAAGCCTCAAAATTTAGTTAAGGAATTAGGATTGTGGAGAAGATACCAAAATGAAAAATGAAGTGGGCCTAGAGTACCAAAAATTAATGCGAGAACCTATAAAAGCTAAAATGGGGCCTAACTAAGTATTAATTATAGTTGCTTACAATTTAGGATGGTGCATATTTTAATCCCCATTTTAGCATCTATGGGTTCCTACATTGATTTCACATCTTTATAGCCCTTGTACATCCTTCAAATCAACATTATTTGTTCAAAACTTGATGATGACTCTAACTTTTATGCACGATTTCCCATTTTATATCCATTCACACAATTCATCTTCCATCTAGGTCCTTTTACATTCATTTTACATCTCGGGAGTTACCCTAATTTCCTGATAAACTAGGGATTTCAGATCTCCCTTTTAGCACACACCCTTAGTCCCAGGATAACTATAAAAAAAGTATTTATGGACAAGGCCGACTTAGGTTAGCCTTGTCCTAGGATACTTATTTTTAGTGGGCTTCAGACCCGATGTAGGGCTTTTTCTCCTAGGTGCTTATTTGGGGTTGCCCTTGCAAAATCTGGGCCCTAAAATTTGTATAAAAGGAGACCTTGTTAGAATGAATTCAGAATAACTAAGAGGGGGGGTGAATCAGTTATCCTCAGGTCTAGATGTGCCCATTTAAACTTTATACCAATTTGAATAACTCAGATCTGCTCGACAGCAATAACAACATACATATGTAGTTTACTGTTCAGATGTAATCAGCTTGTAGAAACTTAACAATAAAACACAACATAAAAATTCACACAAGTTGACACCAGTATTTAACATGGAAACCCAATATGGGAAAAACCACCAATAACATGCTATCAACTTTTCACTCTTCTGAAGTGAGCTCTGTTAGGAGCCAACACTGTTAAAGGTTACAAAACACATTGCTAAATGTGACCTGGTTAAAGGATTTAATCACCCTGTCAGGAGTGGCCTTGTTAGAGGACTTAGAACATTCCACCTGAATGTCACCTTGCTCAAAGGATTTATACAATGACTGTTAGGTCAACCTGGTTAAAGGATTTTGACTAATACAATGGTTAGAAAGTAATTAGCAGGTGTGATCTGATACATACAACTAACTTTGCAAATCTAGACCCAATTAAGCTCTAATGATAATTCACTGAGTGGCCTCCATTCTCATTTCAATCTTCAGATGTGATTGGAAATTCGTCAAGCAATCACTTATGCAACTCTTTGCTTCTCTGCTCAGCCTTCTCTACTTAGATCATGCCAATCAGTCAATTAACTATGCAATCCTCTTGCCTACTCATCATACCTTCATGAATAACCCCTTGAGGTTATCTTATACCTCTTCATCTAGGTCAGATAAATCTTTTTCCACTTAATCAAGATCGTAGATCTCAGGTTAGGTCAGATCTAACGGATCTTTCCATCATTACGTTTAATTTATTTATCCAAAGCAAACACTAATTAAATCTTTGATCCATGCATTAATTACGGTTACCCGTGCATTTAAATAGTGTGGATCAATCATACTTATCCTTAATTAACTTTACATATCCTAATAAAATCAACTATGTCGGCCAGAGATCTCAAATCTCAACAATTACCAAAATACTATTGCTCGGCCAACACTGTGTTCTTCTGCTCGGTCACCATTGTTTTCCTTGGCAATTTACTGACGCTCAGTTGACACTAGAAATTATGCTCGGCATACACTGGTGCTCGGTTGACACAAACTTGCTTGACATAAACTGTTCTCAGTAAACTATCATCAAAAGATAAACAACACATTACTTTGCCGATGTGCCAACTGATCAACTACCCTTGTGATTTCCCATAACTCAACCATTCCACTTGGTCTTCTTGTTAAATATCCTTCATCAATCAATAGATATGGTACTCAAATAGATAGCAATAGTATTACCAGTTAAGGTTTGACATCAATGACAAAATAATAATTGTTTCCATTGTAGCTTTCCAACAATCTTTCCAACAATCTCCCTCTTTGGCATTGATGGCAACACTAAACAATAAAACAATAATTTTCAACCATAGTTACCATACAATCCAAAAAGTATGCATGTGTTCCTTGATATGAACAAATCTTCATTAATGTCTTTAGCTTCATTCTTATTCTCATCTTGTAAAAATTTTCTCCCTCTGTGTTTGTGATCACACTGATATCTTTCTGTTTCTGTTCATTTGTAGACTCCCTCTTTCATTGATCTCTCCCTCTTTGACAACAATTTCTTTTCTCAGTAATCTCTCAGTAAACTCTCCCTCTTTTAGTAAAATTCTCCCTCTTTGACAACAATGCCAAAGATGTTGACATCTTTAGCATGCAAATTCTTTTGTTCTAAACTTTGTATCATGTTGTTCCTGTCATCTTGCTTATGATTGATCCTCTTTTCTGTCTTTGTTTATCTTTCACAGCTTTAAGCAGCATCCTAAAGTGTGACTGCCTATGCATCAATGTGTAAAATATTATGAATATAACATTTGATGCAACAGTTCCATTCTAAACTAATTAGCCTCAGTTAGGGGAATCACCCCTAATTTACCTCGCATATACTCATGAGCATCCTTGGGTAGTGCCTTTGTAAATATATCTGCTAATTGTTCCTTAGTATTCACATATTCTAGTCTCACTTCCTTCTTCTGAACTAACTCCCTCAAGTAATGATACTTGATAGCTATATGCTTAGTCTTAGAGTGCATCACAGGGTTCTTAGAAATATTAATGGCACTCGTGTTATCACAATATATGACAACTAGTTCTGTGATCTCTTCTTTCATACCTTTCAGTGGTATCTTCAACCACACAATATTAGAACAACTAATTGTTGCTACCACATACTCGGCTTCAGCTATAGATTGTGAGGTGCAATTATGTTTCTTGCTTGTCCATGAAACCAATCTTTTTCCTAGAAGAAATGCTCCTCCTATGGTTCTTTTCATGTCATCTACATTTCCAGCCCAATCAAAGTTAGTGTAAATTCTAAGCTCAAACTTATCATTCCTTTTGTAGTATAGACCATATTCATCTATTCCTTTCAAATATCTTAGAATCCTTTTTACTGTCATCATATGAGTTTCTTTGGGATTGGCAAAAAATATTGCAACAATACCAACAACCAGTGCAATATCAAGTCTACTATGTACAACATATTGCAGCTTTCGAATCATTGATATGTAAAGGGTTTGATTCACTTCTCTTGTATCATCATTCTTTGTCAACTTTTGTCCAATAGCCATGGGTGTACTCACTGGTTTTGAATCTTCCATTCCAAAAGTTTTTAGTATCTCCTTGACATATTTTGATTAGTAATATAGATACCATTCTTCATCTGATATATTTGTAAGCCAATTTTTTTTTTAATCTCACAAAACATAGACATTTCAAATTTAGTTTGCATCTCTTTTGCAAATGCTTGGCATAACACATCTTTTCCACTAAATATAATGTCATCAACAAAAATTTCAGCCAATAAAGTACCTTTACATTGCTCTGTCTTCAAATACAAATTGTTGTTGTCATTGGTTCTTGCAAATCCAATCTTTACCAAATAATTTTGCAATCTCTCATACCATGCTCTTGGTGCTTGTTTCAATCCATATAGTGCTTTGTGTAATCTGTAAACCATGTTCCTCTTACTTGGGTCTAAAAATCCATTAGCTTGTTCAATGTAAACTTCTTCTAATATTCCATTTAGAAATGTTGACTTTACATCCATTTGATAAAATTTAAAACCTCTGTAGGCTGCATATGCAAGTAAGGTTCTGACTCCTTCCAACCTTGCAACTGGGGCGAATGTTTCTCCATATTCAATTCCTTCCTCTTGTGCATAACCCTTGCATACCAGTCTAGCTTTGTTTCTTGTTACCTCTCCATGTTCATTCAACTTATTTTTGAATACCCACTTAGTACCAATTATATTCTTGTCATTTGGCCTAGGTACAAGTGTCCAATTCTTGTTCTTCTCAATATGTTCAATTTCTTCATTCATGGCTTGAATTTAGTCTTCATTTTCTAAGGCATCTTTTACTGTTTTAGGCTCAAAATCACATAGCAAGCATGTACCGTCTCTCAACTTGCTTCTTGTCATAACTACAAAATCCTTTGATCCTATGATTTGATCAGGTTTGTGGTGCCTCCTTACATACTTTGCTAGAGTAGGTTCTTTTCCGCTTCAGATTGATCATTCGTGTTTAATTCAAGTTAATTATGTGACTCGACTTCTCCATCAGATAGCTCAGAAATTACCTCCTGTTGCCCGACAACATCATCCTCATTCAATGACTCGGTAGGTGCTAGTTGTTGCTCGAAAACCTCATTCTCAGGTTCAGGTAATGTATTAGAATCTTCCTCATCCAGATAGACAAATGATTTGTAACTCTCAGGTTCATGTGTGCTTTCAGCTTCATTTCTTTTTGCATACTCGTCAATTATAACATTTGCACTTTCCACAATTTTGTTAGTGTTAGAATTCAAACACTTATATACTTTACTTTTCATTGAGTAACCAAGAAATACGCCTTCCTCACCTTTAGCATCAAGTTTTCCATTTCTGTTTTCAAATTTTGTTAGTGTTAGAATTCAAACACTTATATACTTTACTTTTCATTGAGTAACCAAGAAATATGAAACATTTGCTTCCAAAAACTTTGAAATATTTTACATTAGGTGCATATCCATACCATAGATCATAAGGTGTAGCATTAGTACCTTTCTTGACTTGTACTCTATTTAGGGTATAGACTGTTGTACTTACAACTTCTCTCCAATATTTCTATGCAGCATTCTTCTCCATCATTAGTGTTCTAGCACAATCCATGATAGATTTGTTTCTCCTCTCAACAATACCATTCTATGGTGGTGTCCTAGGTGTGGATATCTATCTTTTTATCCCTCGGTCATTGTAGAGCCTATTAAAATCATTAGAGATAAACTCACCTCCTCTGTCAGATCTCAAACATTTCAGACTTTTACCTGTTTCCTATTCAACTTTTGCCAAGTACCACTTAAATAACTGGAATGCATCAGATTTTTCTTTAAGAAACATAACAGTCATCATTCTTGAGTAATCATAAAAAAATAGAATGAAATATCTATCTCCACAGTAACTTTTCTCACCAATGGGACCACAAAGGTCAGTATGAAATAATTCAAGTATTTCCTCAGAAGTATGAGTCTTGCTCTTGAAACTAGATTTAGTCATCTTTCCCAATTGACATTGCTTACACATTGCATTTTTAGGTTTGTTTAACTTAGGAAGCCCTCTAACCTTTTTCAATTTGCTTATGCTTACCAAGTTATCAAATTTTACATGACACAACCTTTTATGCCATAACCAAACATCATTATATTGTGCAAACAAGCATGTCTCATCAGCTAAATCTAGATAGAACAAGTTACCTTTTGTTTGCTGACCACTTCCAACTAGTTCTCCAGTGGGATCATAGATCTTTGCGTTCTTGTGATGGAATTCAACTTTGTAACAGTTGTGTAACACTCAATAAATTACAGTTAAGATCATCAACCCAATATACATTCTCACATCTAATCTTTTCAGTCGAGTTAATTAATCCTTTCCCTTTAACAAGACAAGGTGCATCATTACCAAATTTAACATAACTACCATTACACTGATCTAGGGTCTCAAATTTATCTTTATCACCAGTCATGTGATGTGAAAAACCACTGCCAATAATTCAACAATCACCTTTACTCATATAAGAAATTAATACAGTTTTCTCATCATCATCAGAATCATCTTTCATAGCAACATACACAACTTCTGTATCATTTTCATCAGATTTGTTAGAATCATTGTCAGAGGATTCTTCAGCTATATAGCAAGATTTCTTACCTTTGTCTTTGTAATCCTTATACTTTTTGAAGTCTCGGTCATCCTTTCTGTCTTTGTACTTGTTGTCTCTTCTTTCATCTTTGTCATTCTTATCAGGACATCTAGCATCAATATGACCAACTTTGTTACATGAAAAACAAATGATAGGAAGTTTACCTTTGAATTTTCCTTTTCCTCTAGATAGTCTTCTTGCCATAAGTGCTTCAAGTTCTTCCAAATCATCATCAGTAGTGTCATTGTCACTGTTCACACATTTCTTTCCTTTCTTTGATTTGTTAAGGACCAACTAGGATCTGAATGCAGATTCAATAGCTTGTGGAGTGTAGATGTCAAAATTCGACATTCAAATGCAGTAAGTCTGCCTACCAGACCTTCCAAAGTCAAATTATCATTAGGAGTACATCTTAACTCTTGAATTGTAGAGACTCTAATAGCATATATAAGAAGAAGTGTTCTCAGTACCTTTCTCATGATGGTGTTATCATTAATGGTTCCCTTAGCTCCTCTAGTAGCATTTACAACTTCCTTTATCCTACCATAATATTGACCTATATTTTCTCCTTCTTGCATTTTCATTTCATCAAACTTACCTCTTAAACTTTCAGATTTGGCTCTCAGTACATTTGTATCACCTCCATAGATGGTTGCAAGGACATCCCACATTTTCTTTGTAGTTGTACAATTCTTTATGTCTTTAAACTCATGATAGTTCAGTGATGATGCAATCTCCAACATTGCTTGATTGTGTTCCTATTTTTCTCTTAACTATGCAGCTGTGGCAGGTGCAATGGGGGCTACATAATCATGTTCAACATAGTGCTTAACAGATTCACCAATACCAGCCAGATGCAATTTCATCAAACTCTGCCATGCAGGGAAATTATCTTTGTTCAACTTTGGTACCTCCTTTTTATACATCTTGATCTTTTGCTCCAAGTACCTTCAAACTATTTTCA
>MU226467.1:513621-527312 GCA_018584345.1 Thuja plicata
TTCTTTCTTGGTCTACAGATCATTCAACAAAGTGAAGGTATTTTCATTACACAGTCCAAATACATCAAAGAAGTCCTAAAAATATTCAAGATGGAAGATTCCAAATCTGTTGGAACACCGATGGCTATTGGATGTAAATTAAAAAAGGAAGACAAAACAACAGAGGTAAATCAGACTCTATACAGATCAATGATAGGAAAACTCATATATGTTGTACACACTAGACTAGATATTGCGCATGCAATAGGAATTATTGCTAGATTTTCTACTAACCCCAGGGACTCACATATAACTGCTGTGAAAAGAATACTAAGATATCTGAAGAATACTGAGGAATTTGGCTTATGGTATAAAAGAGAAGGCAAATTTGAACTAAAAGTGTTTATCGACGCTAATTGGGTTAGAAATCTTGATGACCAGAAGAGCACAACTGGAGGAGCATTCTTTATGGGTGACAGACTTGTCACATGGATTAGCAAGAATCAAGGATGCATCTCTTAGTCTACCGTAGAAGAAGAATATGTTGCTATTACTGCAAACTACTCAAATATTGCATGGATCAAACAGTTGCTGAAAGGTATGCATATGAAGATCATAGAACCAGTAGTTATCTATTGTGATAACACTAGTGCAATAAATATTTCCAAGAATCTAGTCATGCATGCAAAGACTAAACACATTGCCATCAAGTATCATTATTTAAGAGAACAAGTTCAAGAAAAGGAGGTGATACTTGAATATGTGCAATCAAAAGAACAATTGGCTAATATCTTCACCAAGCCACTGCCCAAGGATACATTTGAGTACCTGAGAAAAAGACTAGGGGTCAAACCCATGTCTACCAGTCAGTAAAAGGACTGAAGGCTGCATCAGCCATACATTATCAGAATATCATTCATGATTGATATAAGCAGAAGTGAACTTCAAAGCTACATCTATATACATAAAGGTATATATCATAACCGAACACCAGAGCAGATTGTTATATTGATGATGGGTAAGGGAAATTCAAGGAATATATTATGGATAGAAGAAATTGTTTGACAGAATGTCAGATATTTATTTGGCATTATTGTCAAAGGGAGAGAATGTATCCATATTATCATTTCAGAAACTATTCATTATCAAATTACTCCAAACAGGGAGAGATCATATCCATAGGGAGAGAATTTGTATCAAAGTTGCAAATAAAAGATAGAGACATCAAAGAAGAAGAACAATCAAGAGAGAGAAATTGACACAGATAAAGGACACAACACATCAGAAGAAGAAATAGTAAAGCTACAAGAATCAAATCTAAGCTTACACAGAGCTTATTGGTGGTCAGACATTTTTTTTGGTTATCAAAACAAATTGTTTGGTAATTTGATGAGTCCTCAACAATTGTATTTCATATTGTATTAACAATAGTATAGTGTGATAATATAGCATGTTGCCATCAATGCCAAAGGGAGATATTGATTACATGTAACTGATTGAATGTTTGATCATGTTAAGTTGAAGATGATGTAAGACATTAAATCAGTTAATGGTTTGTATTTTCATTGATGTCAACTTGATATCATCTGTATGGTCATATACATAATGCCAAAGAATTTAGAGAATCAATGGAACAGAGGTTATGCTTTTAGAAATACATAAAATCAAGTATTCACCAAGTGACAGACTACACCGACAGAGTGCACACCATCGGTAAAGACAGAGATAAAGTCACAGTGATGCCCAACGAGCAGAAGACAGTGTTGCCCGATGAAGCAAAATCACAGGATGCCTGATGAGCTAAAAACAATGTTTCCCGATGAGCAAGATCCAATGATGCCCGACGGATGGAGAACTCAAAGCTAACTGAAGCTGCACTAACGAAACTGACAGTTGTCACCGGTGATGAACTGTAGAATTGACCGACAGAACAGAGAGATCAGAAAATGACAAAATATCTAGTGGCAGAGCTAAAGGATAGACTTAAATAGTTGTTTTATTTGCTTTATTCAACCACCGTTAAGTAATTGATTTAAAGATGCTTTATACAGTTGACAAGAAGATAACTATGAGATAAATCAGGAGTTAAAGCCATAAATCAATTTGGCTAGATTGTTTTTCACGCCAAGAATCAAGAATCAAGAACCTAGAATTAAGGGATATCATGTCTATTTAAGAGACAGGCATAATTCATTTCTGTAAGCAATCAGATACACGGGGGAGTGAATTGAAAGAAGATGCTGAAGAGAAACTGGTGAAGGTTAAACTTCATGCAGTCCTAATCAATCAAGCTAAGGGAGAGCTAAAGAATTCTGTAGACACCGATGAACAGAAAAGAATAACATCACAGAGTAGAAAGAGTTAAGTACAAAGGAATTGAATTGATACATTGATCAGAAAGATATTGTATGTAAATAGATATGAAAATCTGCAATTCAGTTGCATTAGAAATAGGTCATTTTGTTTCAGTTTAACCATTGATGCATTAAGTCTCTTAACATAGCAGGACTTAATAGTCTTTTGTAATTGAGGTATATCCTAATAGATTACCAGAAGGTTGAATCATGATAGTAGCATCGATCTTACCTAAAGCCTATTGACATTCTAAGAAGAAGGCTGATTCAAGGATGGTAGTAAGATTAGCATAAAGCCTATTGACAATAAAGAGACTGATTCAAGGATGGTAGCATAGATGCCAGATACTAAGTGACAACCTATGTATACAAATCCTCTAACAAGGTCACACTTAACTATGTGTTTGTAACCTTTAATAGGGTTGGCTCCTAACAGGGCTCACTTCAGAAGACTGAAAATTTGGGGTATCGGTCCCAGTGGTTTTTCCCTTAACAGGGTTTCCACGTTAAAATCCTTGTGTTATATGTGTATGATTTATTACCTTATTGTTTTACATTTCACATATGCATTTATGGATTGACTGGTATACTCTACATATTTACTGAGCATCGGTAAATAAGTTTTACTGCTTATCGGTGATCAAGGAGAATAAGGATAGACAAGGTAAACCGACAGACAGTTATTTATTTTGAGTATTTCAAAGGCATACATCTTGTAGGGACTTAATAATCTGAGGAGTATTGATTGGTGGATTAAAGTTTAATTGGATAAATTTGAGGCCACTGAATCACCCCCCCCCTCTCAGTTATTACTAACAATCCCCAATATCAAACATCTTCTTAACACTCGCTTCAAGGCCAGTGAGATCCCTGAAAGTAGTCATTTCCTTCTTTTTGAGACTAGCACAAGTCTTTTTTCCCAGTCCAAAAGAAATGACAGTGATATCCTCAGTATCATCTTCAACATTAACAATGGCTTTATTGGGGCCATTCCCATCCATCATGTTGACCAAGGCATCTAGGTTATCCTTTGAGGCCCGCATACCCTCATAACCGATCTCAAGAATCTTCTTCACTGTGAAATTTTTATCCTCCAATTTCTTGAAAAGAGTAGAGACCTTAATGTCCAGAATGTCGGGCATACTCTTGTTCATATTATCCCCAGCCCAGTTCTTTGAAGTCACCTGCTGACTATTGAATTTACCCTCCAATTATTGATTCTTAATAACCAGGCTCTTTATCTGTTGACATAACCATCTATCATATTTGTGGGCAATTTTTGACTTGGCCTTGGCCATCTGCATCTTTGAATAGTCAAAGACATCCAGAAGACCCATCTCTTCCTCATTATTCTTATTACCCTGGATAGCAATACCCCCAGGAGAGGGAGGAATGTCCTACTATGGGGAATCTGCCTAATCAACCAGAGGGTTGGAAACATTTTGTTGGGCTTCCTCCATATTATTCGACTTATAAGAGGAAGAGAAATCCCCCACATTATTTAACATAGAGAGAACATTAACTTGGGGAAAATTCATGTTATGAGAAGGAACAAGCGATACCATAGAGGTCTCCACATGAAGGCCCTCTTATATTTGTTCTCCTATAGCTTTAGCAATATCCTCATCAGACATCACTTGAAAAGAGTTGTCCACCATTCCCTATTATGTTACTCCACACTATGTAACATTGTTAGCCTATTCCTTGGGGGCTCATTGTCATGCATGGTGTGATCATACTTTGCGATTAGCATAACATGTCCTCTTTATCCTTGTCTCCACACTTGGGGGGCAAGGGTATTATGTTAATCTCTCTCATACTCTTCAAGGATACACTTTTCCTTTTATTAAGCGATATTTTTATATCATGTGACATCCGATATTACATAGAAATATTGGTTTACATTAAGGATATCCATCCTTGATCATAACCTTTTTTACTATTCGCTATTGGGTTCCCATGGTAAGTAGGTCCCTTATATTGGAGACTAAACAGGCTGTCACCCTTCACAAGGATCCTTATTTCACTTCTTGCATGGTATCTCTTTGCATTCATCCCTTTCATAGCCTCATAGGAGCTTTGACCTCTTTGGTTTGGAATGGGTGTTGCCTGTGGATATTGTCTTGGTATTAAAACTGCTTTATCCTCATTTATCATTTCCTTAAGATGACAAAATAGTAATTATTTTTCCATCTTAAGAGGGGGCATACATAGCCTCCTTATTTCATATATCTTGTTCATTTTAAGCATGAAAGAGAGAGTACACTAGCACAATACAGTTTTCTAGGGCCATATCACTCTCCTTTTCACATATTTAGGATTGTTTGACTAGCAAAACACAATTTTCTAGACCATTTGACCTATCCTCTTTTATGAGTTTACTAGTACGCGTTAGGAAATAAACTCTTAGTGCTTTGATTGATTGCACATGTTTATTCATTTGAATGATCACACATATTTGGTCCTTTGACTGACTGCCTCATCCTCTCTTTGATGGGTGGAACTAGCATAACACAAATTTCTAGACCATTTCCTCCTTCTCACTCTCTTTCATTTATCTCTCATGGATCACCCAGGGAAACATAAATTTGAACTGTATCATGGAGTCTTATGTTATCTTTGATGTATTTTCTATTGAACTGTATCATGGAGTCTTATGTTATCTTTGATGTATTTTCTTGATCTTTTTAGGTGACCACTTGTGCTCTTGCAATAGCTTTATGAGTATGATATTAGTGGTTGAGAAATTTTATATAGCGAGGTCTCTTCAACTATTTGACTTTGAATCTTAGCAAGCTCTAGGCATTTGTTTTTTCTTTATGTATCCTTGTCTATGGATGTATGAGTTAAGATCCTTAGTTTGGGGGCTTGTGTCCTTAAACTTAGTGATGTCTTATCTATTTGTAGTTTGTCCATGATATTCATCTTTCTCTTTCTCTCTCTCTTTCTTCTACTTTACCATGAGCATGAGGTGGACTCATACTCCCACTAAAGTGGGGGCTAAATGTACCATCCTAAAAATTAAGCACCATTATTAAGTGCTCATTTTTAGCCATATTTTAGCATCTATCGGTTCCCACATTGATTTTACATCTTTCTAGCCCTTGTGCATCCTTCAAATCAACATTATTTGTTCAAAACACAATTATGGCTCTAAATTTTATGCATGATTTTCCATTTTACATCCATTTGCATAATTCATCTTCCATATAGGTCCTTTAACATGTATTTTACATCTCGGGAATTGCCCTGATTTCCCGATAAACTAGGGCTTTTAGATCTCCCTTTTAGCACACACCCCTTAGTTTTGAGCTAACTTAAAAAAATTATTCCTATACAAGGATGACTAAGGTCGGCCTTGTCCTAGGGCACTACTTTTTAGTGGGCTCCAGGCCTGATGCAAGTTTATTTCTCCTAGGTGCTTAATCTGGGTCGGCCTTGCAAAATCTGGGCCCTAAAATGTGTATAAAATGAGACCTATCCCTCTCATTTTCACATCCATTACATACCTATAATTCAAGAGACATCTTCATTAAATTAATCTATTGTGTATTCAAGAGATCCAAGCAAGCATCCATTTGAAGGCATCCATTATCAAGCATCCACGCTCATCAAGCGTTCAAGCCCATAAAGCATTCAAGTGAAAGGAATCCATCAAGCATTTCAAACCTTCATTCCATCACACATTCAAGGAATTTTCTTCCATATATCTAGCTTATTTCCCCATTGGAGGCCAAGCAAAGGAGTTTGATATCAATGAAGGAGATCTACAATAATTCATCAACTCTTCTTCTTCTCTTTCTTCCTCAATCCAACATTGTGGGAAACTACAACATTCCTCATTCAAGGATTTGGTTTCATCATTTACCATTTAGTTTTTGTGGATTCCAAGCTATTTCATAGACAATTGTGATCATCTCTAAAGAGGCATTACATTATTGAGGTATAAGTGATTTGTGTTTCAGGTCTAGATTACATTTCCTTGTGCAATTTCAAATTAATTTCAAGGTTAATTCCTATACATGGGCTTGACCAAGGCAAGCCCATTTCCACAAAATTTTCCCCTTCTTTTCTATGTGCAGGAACAATGACAAGAATTACGGATCCAGATTTGGGAATCTTAGAAACAGTTGTAGGTCCTCAGAAAGTTTCATCAGAATCAGAGTTAAGGACAAGGCCAAAATTATGGAACATAGTCCTGGCCAAGGTTGAAATTATAGAACATAGTCCTTTGGATTTGATATTTTCACATTCAGAATTTATAGGTGTTAGAGTTCCAGATCCAGAACCATACCTGATTCTGATAACTTTCTGACAACCATTTCCAGATTTGAAGTTTGTTACTCCTCACCTACCTTCAAGGTGAGTTCATTATTCTTATTTTCATATTGCACTTATGTTTATGCATCAAAACCAATATCATATATTTCTAGTATTAATTTCCTTTGTCATAACATAAGTCTCTTTCATACATTTACATATCATAATCACACTTTATTCATAAGGAATACCCAAATCCCCCTTTTACCTAGATCTTGCATTAACACCCCTTCAACATTTTTGGGTTGTGCTAATCAGATTTGTTTAAGGGTGGGTTTGTATTCCAATGCACAATATGATTTGGTGAGTGATCTACATCCTGACATTTCTCACCATTTTATACTGTACTTGACATAGTGTTGCTTATTTGAGGTGTTGATAGAAGGACAAGGTATGGTTTTTATGTTTTCTCTCTTCATTTTATGGTTTCTTCCATGAGATTCATGTTATATGTTTTGAGAGGATGGTGACATATTTTGAGAGAGTATGCAACTATTTGGTTTGCATGTGTGGATCATTGTGATTGTCCTTTTTAATGTATTTAGTTATTGTATATAGTATGTTATTCTCCTAAGATAGAGACACACATATTACTTAAGTTTACTTAGGGACCATAAAGGAGCTTTTAGGATCATTTCCATTTTAGGTAGTGTTATCATGTTATCCATTCCACTTTATGTGTTAACTCCACTTTTAATGCACTTATCACTCTATTATGTTCGACCTTTAGTGGTCATGTTGCACATACTTTATTCCACTTTAGAGGGTGTTCCACCTCTACTAGATCTGTGACACTTTCACTTATCCACCTTAGGTGGGTGATAAGTTGTCTCTTAATTACCGTGTAGTAAGATTATAACGCTTGTCATAATGTTATTCCTTCCTATGTTTTCACCTTTATCTACTTAACCAAGGGTCTCCTGTGTACTATCAATTGATTGTATTCTATTCTTGGTGAGAAGACAATTATTATTTTTATATTCATTCTCTCTTATTATGTTGATTTTAATTAGGCCTCTAGATCTTGGATGGCCTTGTTGAGTGCCATTGGATAGTATTTTGAGATATTTGAGTGCTTTTATTTGTGTGTGTGGGTGTTTGGGCGCGAGGGTTCCTATTTGTCACTATCTATTGTAGTTCAAAATTGGAGCTTGTTTGTGCAAATTTGTGGTCTCTATTGGATTCAGGAGGTCAGAAAATCCTAAGATAGATTGTGTTTGTCTAAATCAAACTCTCGAGGCTAAATCTATATCCATTTAAAGTTTTGAGGTGCGGTGGTGATTCAGATGTCATAACTAAGCAAACGATTTTAAAGCAATGATATCTCAATCATCTAAGCTCCTTTTGCGCATTTTTTTTTATTTGGAGTAGAATTTCATGCTCTTCACAATGGTATAGGAAATTTCTTATTTTTGCGCCTAATTTTTTTAGAAATTTGAGTAATTTTCATTTTTGCAACTTTCAAGGCCTCCTTTGGGCTCATACAAACTCCTTTCTAGGTGCAATTTTTATTTAAAGTGCAGGTTTCTATATTGTATAGTTGTGATATTAATTTATATTGATTGTGATTAGAAATTGTACTTTTAGAGTTTTTTTTTTTACAATTGTAATGCATAGACGTAGTTTGGTAATTTGCATGGTGATCTAACTCTATTATAGCTTAATTGTGGCAATTATAATCAGTGAAATGGAAAGTCCAAGAAAGGAAAAAAATGAAAGAAAAAATTTTTTCTTTATTATTAAATAATTTTTTTTAGTAATAATTAAAAAAAAATTTAAATAAGTTTAAGAGAATTTCTTGTTTAATAATCAAAATTGGGAACACAAATTTTAATGTCCACCTATTGAGTTCATACCATCCAAGCATTTGATCTTCCACGTGACATCCATAAATGAAATGTTGTTCTAGTTTTATTGGAAACATCCCAAGTGGAGGTGTCTTCAACGATCAACTACTTTGGCCAATTATTTTAATGACTTCTTCATCATGTTTCCAAATTTGCATCATAATGCCATTGTCATAATCTCTTGAATGAGCCATGTTGTAAATGCACGAAAATAAAGTGCCATATCTTCCATGTATTTTTTCATTGATACTTTAATGGATGTAATCCTCCTATATTTAGTAAGCAAGTAACTATCTTATGTGACTTTTTACTCGTATCTAGTCAAGAATGTATGTAGTTTGAGAATCTAGTCGATGCTCATGCAGGTGTCTCCATGCCTGGTCTTCATCACATGACAATGAAACTTGGCTTTGTCACACTTTGACATTCTTGGTGTAGCATTTGCTCTATTTCTTCCAAAGGGGAGGAATGTGTTCGAGACCATTGGACCATATTTGCAAGAGTTTCTATATTGAGGAGAGGCTTAATGGTCTCCCTTTTATCTTGTGAGGGGACTTTTTCCTCACATGAGGTTTTTTCCATCTCATTCATTATTGAGAGCATTTTGAGTTTTCATCTTTCTTTTGGGGAGGATTATTTTCCCACTGTGTACTCTCCTTTTATTTTTTTTATGATAAATTGCATTGAATTTGTACATAGATGCCTAACATGGCCTAGTAGTTTGGAACCATCTTGCATTGTGTGTATACATTATCCTAAGTTGTACTTAAGTGGGGGTTTTGGTTTGTTTAATTTTTGTACATGTTATGTTATTCTCCTAGGACATAGAAACATATTACTTAAGTTTACTTAGGGACCACACATAAGATTTTAGGAGCATTTCCACTTTAGGTGGTATTATTATGTTATCACATTCCACTTTATGTGTTAACGCTACCTTTAGTGCACTTGACACTTTATCAACTTCCACCACTACTGGATCTATGGCACTTTCACTTATCCACATTAGGTGGGTGATAAGTTATCTCTTGAATATCATAAAATAAGATTACAACACTTCTCATAATCTTATTCCTTCCTATGTTTGCACCTTGGTCTACTTAACCAAGGGGTCTCCTATGTACTATCGATTTATTGTATTGCATTCTTGGAAAGAATATAGATTATTCTTTTCATACCCATTCTCTCTTGTTATCATACTTTCTATTAGCTGGATCTTGGGTGGCTATTTTCATAGCCAAATCTTATAGTTCTTCGTACTTCCTATCTAGTTTACTTATTGCACCTTGATATGAGAATTTATTGGTAGACTTGATATGCTTTGAACTTCATTTCAAAACTAGTATTACCAATGCAATGGGAGTTCTTGGATATGTGTGTACTTCATTGATAAGTTTTATATAGGGAGCTTGATTCAGTTTATGGGTTGATACGATTTTGGCATGATTTTAGTGATTTTAGTTATACCTAGGAGGTACAAATAGTTGGATGCATTGACATTTGTTGCGGATTCCATTTTCAATCACGTGGGTTTTTCACATTATGACAACAACTTGGAGCCTGTGTTGTCATATGATATTTTTGGTGCTTGTGTTCTTGGATTGGTGCATCTTTACTATATCTTGTTCATTTTCTTCCATAGGTAGCATTTTGGAGGATGAGAGGAGTTCTTTCTTAAGATGGTGGTCACTTGGTTTTATTGTAGGTATCTTGATGGAGAACAAGAGTATGTTTGAGCTTGATGTGGTTACATATATGGCTATGATGGTGTCTTTTATTGATTGACCTTTATGAAATGTATAAAAGTAAGAGAATATTGGGATAGAGTGTTGTACACCTTGCATAATATTTTGTAATTTTATAATTTTTTTGTGTGTTTGATACATAAGCATCTATTGGGGGAAGGACAATCTTGTATCACCCAAAAATATTATATTTTACTTTTTAATGTACTTTCGTTTAGTTGATTTAGAGTCCATAATAAAACTTATGAGGTGTAGGACAATTAGAATTTTGAAATGATAAAAAACATTCACCTGCTATTTTTAGTAATTTGAATTATTCTGGTTCACATGGACATGAAAATTGATCCAAAGGAGTGAAATTGAAAATCAAAATGGTTGGTGAAATAATCATCTCAATATCCTACATTGTTTGGAAGATAATAAATTTTTGTCCCAAGAAATTTCTCCAATGAAGTTTCAAACTCAAAATTGAGGAGCTTAGAAGCCCCAAGAGAATTTAAAAATTGAATAAATACAATTGTCAAATATATTTTCTTGTACACCTCTTTGAAAGCTTTCTAATAATAGGTTATAATAGTGAACTGTATGTCCAAGTCAAAAGTGATGGTTATTGAAAGTTATGTCCCCAAAATTCAAGTTCCAATAAAAAATTGACTTGGGTAGGAAAATGAACTGTTGGACCATTAGGAACCAAATAGAGAAAATTTACACTTTCTAGAACATTTTAAGGGAGTTATTGGTGCTAAATAAAGAGGTGAACTGAGGTTTAAAGGGACAACTCCATCGGTACAAATTATGGCTCTAGATTGTAGGGTTTTCCTAGCAAGTTGATTTTCTTTGTAATGATATGAGCCCATGTGGTTGTAGCATGTAATTTTTTTTAATGTTGCAGTTCTCATTTCATTGGTATAATAGAAAGAAAGCATTTATTCCTTGAAATTTCTATTTATTTATATATTGTTGTTTTGTGTTTTTGTTTGTAAAGGGAGTAACCTTAATCAAATGGTAGAAGAGTCAAGTGTCTAAGCATGTAAATAGATTTCCAAATAAGAGGTAGGTTGCACCAGGATTGTAGTTATGGGTTTGACAGATAAGTGAGAAAAAATGCCTCTACAAAGGAACAATGGTGTAAAAAATGTTGGTGTGACAGAAGAGGTTTTAGAGCTCTCCAGAGACAAGTTCAAGCATTGTAAGAGGAATTGCACAAAGTTGAATAAGAACAAGAAAAAACCTGAAATCCTGACAAGGATAGGTTTTTAAGGGCCATATCCAAGATTGAAAAAAGGCCAAAGATTGAAGTTTCCACATTTTTTGAAAATATTAATCTACAAGAATTGATTGATTGCATTAATGATATGGAAGATTATTTTGAGTACAAAGAAGTAGAAGATCCTGAGAGGGTCAAGTATACAAAGACCAAGTTGTGGAGAAGGAAAAGTTCACTAACCTCGAGATTGGTTAAAGACTTGAGAGATAACCTATCTCTTGCACCACCTCACTTCTACTAGTTCTTTGGTGAGCTAGGGGATCAAGACACTAATGTGATAAAGGGATTTAATGAATTAAAGACTAAATATAAGAGAAACTAAAATATCTACTAACTACTAATCTATAATTATATTCTAACTACAAAAATTGAAAAAGCACACTACAAAGATAGAATAATGAACTTTTCAAGCTCACTATTCATGATGCATGTGCGGGTCTAGGACGCAAGTGTGGGTATGGGAAAATAATGGAGTGCACACATGTCTTGTACAAACAGAGTATGAAGGATGACATAGAAAATAAGAAAAATAACATAAACCAAATAAAATCACATGATATGAAATAACATATTAACATAATATAAGAGGAGGTGCGATTAAATTTTGAAAGCAATGAAGAAACAAAGAGAAAAGAGAGAGGGTGACCTCATGATGAATCTAAGATACTATAGTTCAAAATACACTCTTCACACTCCCATGAACCTGTAGACACAAAAAACAAGAAAAAAATTGGGTTGCTATTTGGAGACCTGCCTAAGTCACGTTCCTCTTTTGGTGTTTCTACCCTCACAATAACCTATTGGATGAGATAATGTTAATAGATAACCAAAAATACCAAGTGAACAAATGATAATATTGCAAGATATTGATAAAATAGTATGATATAACATTAAAACACAAATGTGATGACATGTAACTGATTGAATGTTTGATAATGTTAAGTTGAAGATGATGCAAGACATTAAAACAATTAATGGTTTGTATTGTCATTGATGTCAAATTGATATCATCTGTATGGTAATGTACATAATGCCAAAGACTTCAGAGAATCAATGGAACAGAGATTATGCTTTTAGCAATGCATAAAAGTCAAGTATTCACTAAGTGACAGACAACACCGACGGAGTGCACACCATCAGTAAAGGCAAAGGAAAAGTTGCAGTGATGCCCGACGAGCAAAAGACAGTGTTACCCGATGAAGAAAAATCCTATGATGCCCGACGGACAGAGATCCCAAAGCTAACTGGAGTTGCACCAATAGAACTGGCAGTTATCACTGATGACTAATTGCAGAGTTGACCGACAGAATAGAGAGTTCAGAAAATGACAAAATATCTAGTTGGTAGAGCTTAAGGATATACTTAACTGGTTGTTTTATTTGTTTTATTTGCCCAGAGTTAAGTAGTTGATTTAAAGAAGATTTGTACAGTTGGCAAGAAGATAAATACGAGATAAATTAGGAGTTAAAGCCGTAAATCATATTGGCTGGATTATTTTTCACGCCAAGAATCAAGAATCAAGAATCAAGAATTAAGGAACATCATGTCTATATAAGAGACAAGCATAATTCATTTCCGTAATCACAAAAAAAAAAAAACATGGAAGCGAAGTGAATAGAAAGAGGATGCTAAAGAGAAACTGGTGAAGGATAACTTCATACAGTCCTGATCAATCAAGCTAAAGGAGAGCTAAAGAATTCTGCAGACACCAACAAACAGTGAAGCACAACATCACAAAGCAGAAAGTGTGGAGCACAAAGAATTGAATTGATACATTGATCAGAGAGGTATTGTACTTAAATAGATCTAAAAATCTGCAATTCAAGTTGCATTAGAAATAGGTCATAATGTTTCAGTTTAACCATTGAAGCATCAAGTCTCTTAACAGAGCAGGACTTAATCGTCTTCTATAATTGAGGTATATACTAACAGATTTCCAAAAAGGTTGATTCATGAAAGTAGCATTGAATTTGCATAAAGCCTATTGATAGCCTAAGAAGAAGGTTGATTCAAGGATGGTAGAAAGATTTGCCTAAAGCCTATTGACAGTCTAAGGAGGCTGATTCAAGGATGGTAGCAAAATAGATGCTAGATACTAAGTGACAACCTATGTATAAAATCCTCTAACAAGGTCACACTTAACAGTGTGTTTGTAACCTTTAACAGGGTTGGCTCCTAA